>CAJQZJ010000122.1:349656-363572 GCA_907164525.1 Lophiomys imhausi | reverse complement strand
TGACAATATGGATGGAGGAAATTTTACAAGACCCCAGCCCTAGATGAGGAACTACAGGCAGTTAATGGTCTCTGAGAGAGGGAGAATCAGCCTTTTCCAGGGACAAACTGGATGATAGGTTATCCAATTGCAAGCATCAGCACTAAACAAATACACATATAAACAACATTAAATTGACTCAGCAGATTATATCTGTCTGTGTGTCTGTCTGCTGTCTTTCTCTCCCTCTTCTCTGTATAACAATAAAAATTACAAAAGAAGTCATAATTTTGGTAGGAAGTTGAAGGATATACAAAAAGAAGATGAGGGGAAGAGGGAGGGTTATAAATCATGTAAATAGAATACTCATGTATGAAATTCTCAAAAATATTAAATAAAATAAAGCAAAATAAACAAATAAGTTAGTAAAATATTTAGGAAAATCTTCAACTAAACAATAGCTAAGGGTGCAATCCCACCATTGTACCCTTAGCTATATCTTTCCATGCTGACCATTGTTGAGGTTCATAGGTGTCACAGCTTATTAGGACAACTGAGTGCCTTCCCTTCCTTGGCAGCTTTCATATCTTCTGGTACTATGAAAATTAGTTGTCAGGGAAGCAGTTTTCAGGTGCAACCCAGATTGTATCTTCTGAGTCCTGTATCTGAAGTGCAGGGTATCTTCAGGAATGGGAACTTACCTTAAACTTTTGAGAGGCAACATAGAACAATAGCAAAAACCTGTATTGTTTTGGGAATCTCTTAGACTCATAATAGCCACTTCCTAATTAGACTTCTGACCCACTCAACAGGAGGAAAATTATCTGGCACTGGAAACCTTACCAACTATCTAAGGTTAGTGAGGTCATGAATTTTAAACAAACACTTTCTACCATTACTTTATTAGGCTAGCATAATTCTTAGCTATATTCAAACTGCTTATCCGTATACCCACATATAAGTGTGGCTCTCACCCCTCATCAAACAAATTTCTATTTGCATCAGATGGAGATCATTATCAAAAACCACAATTGGTCAAAATGTAGAGAACAACTAACTGTGTGGTGCCCAGTCCCAATGGCTACATGCACAAAAGAACTGTTTCACCTGAGGTTCAGAGAACATGATGGGAGAAGGAACAGAAAGATTAGAGACCAGGAACCAGGAAATCTGCTGTGGGATTGTTTCCTCAAATGGACCAAGAAACTACACTCATGACCTGTTGACAATATGATTTCCTAGATATGACCTAGACAACTACAGCACCAGTAAACATGCTAACACGAAAGGGAGAAGTCTCAAGAGGTCTCATCCCTTGAAAAATAGCTACAGACAACTGAAAACTACCAAGAGAGGAAGGATCAATATTCCCTAGAGATGAGCCCTCTATTTATTTATCCAATACCAGTGGCCTAAATTTGTATATATTCAAGTCACATGAAGCAAAACTAGTCAGGTTGTATTTATATATTGATGAACATCTTACCTGTGTATGTATAATTAAAGAAAGAGGCCATGGATTTGAAAGTGAATAAATGGGGTTTGGAAGAAGGAAAGGAAAGAAATTATGTAATTCTAGTTTAATTAAAATAAAAACAAACAAATGAAGCATAAGCAAATATAAAATATTATGCCTAACTATTCATTTAGTGAATGCAAATTCAGTAAGAATCTTTCATTCACCCTACTAAAATGATAGTTGCCATATCAAGTGTTGGTGAAATTTAAAATGCAAATTGGTATAACTATTTCAGGGTAGCTTGGCCTTTTCTTACAAAAGGAAATATACCTGTCCTGTGACTCACCCTATCAATTTCTGAGTATTATTTTATTTAAGAGAAGTTAAAACATATGTTCAGATAAAGAGTTTCATGCTAATGTTCATAGTGTCTTTATTAGTAATATCTCCATCTTGAAAGAATATATCTATCTGTGAACAAGTGGGTAGTTAAATAAGTTAAATAAGGAACACAATGGAAAATTACTTAGCAATAAAGAAAGAATTATGTAGTAATCCTTACAGGAGTTTGGATGCAAATAAAAACATTATGCTTAGCAAAGATGTAAGACAAAAAGTATATATGTTATGATTTCAATGCTACAAATTCTGGAAAAAAAAGGCAAACTGATCTATACTGACAGAAAAATCATCAGCTCCCTGAATAGGAGTGTAGGAGGGATGGGGCAACAAGTACAATAAGGACAAAAGAATGTTTTTATATACATTAGCTTGGTATCGGAAATGGAGATACTATTATCTGTAGTTGCATATATTAATAACAAATTTTAAAACAGCAATTTGTGCAGCTTTAATCATATGCAGTTTATTGCATGTAAATTTTATCTTTATGAAGCTACTTATAATTCATTTGCCTGATCAATGC
This sequence comes from Lophiomys imhausi, assembly GCA_907164525.1. NCBI lineage: Eukaryota > Metazoa > Chordata > Mammalia > Rodentia > Muridae > Lophiomys > Lophiomys imhausi. Next base: position 361,209 of record CAJQZJ010000122.1, on the reverse strand, counting down.
TGAGCTGATTGGCAAAGGAAGAGTTGCCCAGGTAGGAAAAGAAAGTGCCTTGAACTGTAATTGGAAGCTTCCAGCTTAAGAGAAGTAAACAGATTTGTGAAATATTTCAGAATATACTCATAAAAGTAAGCAAATAGTCACCATTTTTCAAAGGTTAAGTTGTCTTAGTTTTCCAGAGCAAAAGCTAGGAAAGATTCCATTCTGAAAGCCCACTGAACTTGTAGAGATAGTCACTATGAACTCAAATGACTTGGGAGAACACCATGGATTGTATTCAACAACTAAAAATATTTCGGGGGGGGGAGAATGGGAGGAAGTGAAAGAAAAACATATGTAAGTACTAACTTCTATCATATTCTTCGGCAGTTGTATCTTGATCTTAAAAGCAAAGTAGGAAAACAAGATTTGAGATGGGAATCAGAGTACACAGTTCAAATAAGGTATATGTCCACAGTATGATCACAGTAGTCAACTTGCCTCATGATGATGCAATTAGTGAGAGTGTGTTTCACTTTAGAAGTGAGGGGGGAAAAACGAATAGGAAGACAGTTCAATCTAGAAAGTTCTTGTGTAGCAAGCATGAAGTCCTGACCTCCTAGCCTAGCCTACTTAATGAAGTCTAGGCCAGTGAAATAATCTGTAAAAAGAAACATGTTGGGTGTGACTGAGAAACAACATCCATAATCCACAGTAGTCCTTTGACCTTTTGTGTGTGTGTGTGTGTGTGTGTGTGTGTGTGTGTGTGTTTCTGTGTGAAAAAGAGATTCCTCAGATTTTAGAATGTTTTACTATTCACAAATATTTGTTGTACATTGTATATCTCTTCATTGTCATAGCAGCCTTCTGAGGGGAGGTATTTTTAGCTTCAATTTTCTGTGAGGATATCTGTAAAGACAACTTTTATGCTGTGGAAACAACTTAAACTTCAGACTATTTCATTCTTGGGTTTCAAAATTTATTGTGCTTTCCCTTATTGAAAGGTGAGTTATTTCTCACACTAATTTTTACTGGCCTCTTTTCTAAAAACGTCCCTTTTTTCTTTTGTCATGGTTCATTCACTGCTATTAGCGGTCTCTTTCACTGTGGATCTATAGAAAAACAGTTCAGTTCACCTGGCTCTAAGACATATATTCATTCTATTTTACTATCTTGCCAGTTGATTCAATTTCCTTTGACTAATATAGTTTAAAAGATTTGGTAGATTTGAAGTTGTAATGACTATTCAAGTAAGGTCTTCAAAGTATCTGTTCATTTCAGCATACTACACCTAGAGTACTGAATATTAGCCATTTTACAGTTTGACAGCTTTTGAATAAGTTCACTTTTTTTGCCCTAAGGAATGACTTGTTAAACTAAGCAAAAAGCAATACAATATGCACAATAAGGCCTAACTGTTATACTCTCCCCAGGTCATTTTTTACCTAGGCAGGTGGAAGCACTCTCAGGTCATTTTGTTCTAAAAGATTATTTTATGATCATTTTCCAAGAGCTGTGGAACTGACAAGAGTAGAACTAATGCAGCAAAAGAGTGGAAAGCTAGTTTATGCTTGCTGATATGGAGGATACAACAAGTGCTTTTTCTGTGAAAATAGAGTTGATCATACATACTTCTTTTCCCCCTTAAAGTTTCAGCTAACTCCTTTGGTTAAGGTAAACTCTCAGTTCAAAACTTCCTCCCCCCAATGTAGAAGAAATCTGTCATTGCAGAAATGTCAGGTATGATTTGATAGTCCAAAGACCCCAGAACTTAGAAAGCTGAATCAGAAAGATCATGACTTCGAGGTCTGCCTGGGAGTACAAAACAAAACCCTGTCTCAACAAAAAGATAAAACCATAACAAACAAACAAACAAAAATAAAAACAAGTAAGTACACTGTGAGTCCCACAAAACAAACACTGTGTGCCTGCTGGGACAGGTCCAGAGGTATAAGCCACTTATGAGTGAGGGGTCTACAGCCTTTCTGTAAGGAGAGCTTCTATATAGGTCTACCCTCCGCCTTTGTATTGCCCACTTCTCTCTAAAGTGGGAGTATCCTACATCATCTTCACCCCTACCTGTCCATCAAAAGAAGGAACAGCCCTCTGATTTCTCTATCTTGGTTAGGAGTTTTCAAGAGCAAACAATTTGGGAATCTAAAGGCTTCTATAAAAACAAAGGTTTGGGCAAAATAAAAAGTTCATGTGTGCATGACAAGTGTTTTGACATTTATATTTGCACACTTGTCAGTGATTTTTGCCTTTGCAAGTCGGGAGAAGTAAGAAGTATCAGTTACAGGTAATTCCCAACTGAAAGAAGAGTAGGAAATAAGGTAGAAATGACCACTGGTTTCCTAGGCCAGAATTCCCAGAGCAAATGGCATGGTGTCAAGAATTCCTATCTATCCTATTGGGGAATCTCTAAGGTTTTAGCAAATGTTGGATTGGCTGTAGTTTGTTCTTTAATCTATTGAGACTTCCCCTTCTTCTTGCCCTGGTGGACCCTGGCCGAGGGAGGGGGGATCTATAAGCTATTGGTAGCTGTTAGTTCTAGTGCCCCTTCCTTCCTCTCCCATCTCCAAGAATCTGTTTTAGGATTTAGGAATGAAACCCGGCCCTTGCTAGCCTTCTGTAGAGCCCATAGACTTGTCTGTTAAAAATCGCTCCAAGTTAAAGCTTCTGCTCTGGAGCCTAAAGCCTGGTTCCGAAAAACAATGGGTATTTGGGGAAGAGGGGTCTTCAGAGGCTACAGAGGGTCATTCCAGCCTTCACTCATACTATGCCAGCACTTCGTTCCCTAAAGCCACCCTGCTTCAAGCTTGCGGTGAGGGGAGGGGAGAAAAGGAAAGGGGAGGGGAGGGGAGGGGAGAGGAGAGAGAAAGGAGGTGGGAAGGCAGGGAGGCCGGCCCGCGGGGGCGGGACCGACTCACAAACTGTTGCATTTGCTTTCCACCTCCCAGCGCCGCCTTGGAGAACCCTGGGAGCCAGCCTGCTGGTAGAACCAGAGGGTCCCGGGCAAACCTGCAAGCTGAGAGGGCATCAAAGGGAAAAAGACTCAGCTAGCCACTCAAGTGCTATACAGAAGCTGGAGGGACGCACAACGCCAGCAACAGCCAATGCCTGTTGCAGCGCAGCGGCTTCTAAGCCTCCGCCCCATGCCTGAGCTACCCTTTCCTCTTCAGTGAAGTTTCTAAAAGCTGCGGGAGACTCAGAGGAAGCGAGGAAAGTGTCGGGTAGGACGCGGCTGCCTTTGTCCTCTTCCCTTCTACCCCCTACCTCCTCCTAGGTCCCCTCTCCAGGAGCTGACTAGGCAGGCTTCCTGGCCAACCCTCTCCCCTACACCCCTAGCTCTGCCAGCCAGTTTGCACAGAGGTAACTCCCTTTGGCTGAAAGCAGGCGAGTTTGTTGCACATTGCAAGGAAGGCTTTTGGGAGCCCAGAGACTGAGGAAAAACAGCGCACTTGGACAGTCCCTGATTCCAGGTTCTCCTCCTGCCCGCCCCTCACCCTGGGTGTAGAGCTAGAAATCAAAAAAATGAAAAGGCAGTCAGGGCTTCAGTAGTCGAAACCAAAACAAAAGCCAAAAGAAAACAGCCCAGTTGTTATTTGCACCTGCTTCAGTGGACATTGAATGTGGATGGCAGAGTATTTTCCTTTCTCCCGGGTCAAGCTTTGAGCATGTTTTAATCTGTTCCTCAAGTGTTTAGGGACAAACTGTGAAACTAGCAGGGCAGATCCAGTCTAGCGCGTGCCTTCCTTTACATGAGACTTTGAGGATATCTGGGCGCCTTTTTCTCCTCCTGCAAGTTTTCTTCTCCGGAGCGTCCCGCAGGTGGGCAGCTAGCTGCAGTTACTACATCATCAGTCAGTAGAACTCTTAAGAGCAAGAGAGGAGGAGGCGGGATAAGGGAACTCTGTGGAAGACACAGACAAGCTCAAGGATGGAGGTGCAGCTAGGGTTGGGAAGGGTCTACCCAAGGCCCCCGTCCAAGACCTATCGAGGAGCTTTCCAGAATCTGTTTCAGAGTGTGCGCGAAGCGATCCAGAACCCGGGCCCCAGACACCCTGAGGCCGCTATCATAGCACCTCCGGGAGCCTGTTTACAGCAGCAGCAGGAGACTAGCCCCCAGAGGCGGCAGCAGCAGCAGCTAGGCGAGGATGGCTCTTCCCAAGCCCACATCAGAGGCCCCACAGGCTACCTGGCCCTGGAGGAGGAACAGCAGCCTTCACAGCAACAGTCAGCCTCTGAGTGCCACCTGGACAGCGGCTGCCTCTCAGAGCCTGGGGCTGCCACAGCTCCTGGCAAGGGGCTGCCTCAGCAGCCACCCGCTCCTCCAGATGAGGATGACTCAGCTGCCCCATCCACGTTGTCCCTGCTGGGCCCCACTTTCCCAGGCTTAAGCAGCTCCACCGACATTAAAGACATCCTGAGCGAGGCTGGCACCATGCAACTTCTTCATCATCATCAGCAGCAGCAGCAACAGCAGCAGCAGCAGCAGCAGCAGCAGAAGGAGGTAATATCCGAAGGCAGCGGCAGCAGCGCGAGAGCAAGGGAGGCCACTGGGGCTCCCTCTTCCTCCAAGGACAGTTACCTAGGGGGCAATTCGGCCATATCTGACAGTGCCAAGGAGTTGTGTAAAGCAGTATCTGTGTCCATGGGATTGGGTGTGGAAGCGTTAGAACATCTGAGTCCAGGGGAACCGCTTCGAGGAGACTGCATGTACGCGTCGCTCCTGGGAGGTCCACCCGCGGTGCGTCCCACTCCTTGTGCGCCACTGGTCGAATGCAAAGGTCTTCCCCTGGATGAAGGCCTAGGAAAAGGCAGTGAAGAGACTGCTGAGTATTCCTCTTTCAAGGGATGTTATGCCAAATGGTTGGAAGGTGAGAGCCTGGGTTGCTCTGGGAGCAGTGAAGCAGGTGGCTCTGGGACTCTTGATATCCCGTCCACTTTGTCTCTGTATAAATCCGGAGCAGTGGACGAGGCAGCAGCAAACCAGAATCGGGACTACTACGACTTTCCACTAGCTCTGTCCGGGCCGCCGCACCCTCCGCCCCCTACCCAAACACACGCCCGCATCAAGCTGGAGAACCCGCTGGACTATGGCAGCTCCTGGGCTGCGGCGGCGGTGCAATGCCGCTATGGGGACTTGGCTAACCAACATGGAGGGAGTGTAGCCGGACCCAGCACTGGATGTCCCCCAGCCACCGCCTCTTCTTCCTGGCACACTCTCTTCACAGCTGAAGAAGGCCAATTATATGGGCCAGGAGGCGGGGGTGGCAACAACAGTCCAAGCGAGGCCCTCTATGGCTACAATCGGCCCCCTCAGGGGCTAGTAAGCCAGGAGGGGGACTTCTCTGCCTCCGAAGTGTGGTACCCTGGTGGAGCTGTGAATAGAGTACCTTATTCCAGTCCCAGTTGTGTCAAAAGTGAGATGGGGCCATGGATGGAAAACTACTCCGGACCTTATGGGGACATCTGGTAAGTTTCTCCTTAAAATGTCATCTTTTGACCAAGGACAAGGAGCAGCAGTTTGCATTTTGGGGGAATCTAGGCACTCCCGCCCAAAAGAACATTTTGAGGGATCCTAAAACAGCTCAGCCCAATAGGCAGGGTTGTCCTACATCTGGAGACCTCCTGGGGACTGTCCTCTTGTGAAATGTTCCACCTTAGCCTAGGGAATCTTTGCTGAGCTCCTGAGTGCTAATATGTGCCCTTTGAGATTCTCCAACAATTCGCCCCAGCCTCCTAAACTCCCCCATTAAGATCTTTCTGATATTCTAAGTCCTGTGGGTTCCAAACTTAAATCCAATTGCATGGGCCACTTTCAGAAATGACGCCCATTAAGTCCTTCACTGTTTTGTTTTGTTTTGTTTTTCTTTTCCTTTCCTCAATGTTGTAGAAACAGGATCAGAAATGTGGGCAGTTTCTTGTCTATGGGTCTGTAAGTATTCGCCTTCCAGTCCATGAATGATCTTGGCATAATAAAAGGAAAATAAAGGCAAAACCCAGATTTCGGCCCGCATCCTTCAAAGAAAAATAATAGAATTCTCAATTCTCAGAGAAAGAAAAGTGGCCTCTGGTTGCTGAGGGGCCTCCAGTATGAAGGAGTGCATGCAGTTTCTTCCCAGGAATAAATAGGGAACTTGTTCTCTCCTTAGAGATTAGCCTACAGAATCCAACAAGGCATATTTAGAGCAGGTAGATAGGGTTACTTTCATGGTAAACACTCGGCAAACTGTTCTCACGGATTTCTCCGCATTGGTTGATTGTTGGGAGTAATTGTGTGAACCAGTCTTCTCCTGAAAAGTGTTTACTTTCTATAGATCAGAACACACCAGATGTCTCTATTTGGGACTTGCGTTAGATCTTTGAAAAAGAATGTACTGTAAAAGAATAATTTAAGCAGATTTGAGTTTGACTAACAAGTGTTACAAACAAAATAAAACAAAACTGTAAAACATGTCCTGCTACTTGAGTGTGCTCAGAAATTTATACTGGGAAGGGAGGAGTAAGGTACCTCATTACACTTTTCATTTTAAGGACACACTTTTATTTTAAAAGATGAGTTGTTCGTGCTAACAAATTGAGTAAGAACTGTCAGTGACCTATGAACCACAGTGTTGCCTCACAGTTCTAATTAGGACAGGAGAAAAGTGGCGGGCAATTTCACCTTATTAAAAGCATTTACTAGTATATTAGAGACTAGTTGAACATTTTCCCCACTAAGTTAAGATAATCTTTTCATCTGATAAGACGGAATATTGACTGAGTGTTGATTTTCCTGATGTGCTCATGTTATCCATGAATTTATGTTTGTTGCTCAAGTGGTTTTCTTTCATTTGTGACATCCCCCATATTACTTTGTTAGATGTACAAAGTAATTTTGGTGACTTAATTCTAACATTTTGTACTCTTTTATTGTTCATGGTTGTTAGGACAGTGTACAAAACTGAAAAAGGGAGGATAGATTTTCATAAAATACTCTTTTCTGAGTTGTTGAAGAAACACTTTCTTATGATAGTTTATATTCTATTTGTTTTTTAAGGTTTATCTTACAGGATTTTCAAAGACTCATTTGATATCATTAAATCTTTTCCAGTTAAGTTAGAGTGTTTATTTTTGTGATGAGTTTTACTGTGGGATAAAGGTCTTCATTTTATGACAATAGATTTACTCGGTATGGTTAATTTTTTCTAGGGTTGTCAACTAGAGAACAGAGTCCCTCTTTTACTACAAACTTTTCTTCAGGCTGGGAATGTCTAAAGAGCTTCCTAAGCTAACATAATGCTAAGCCTAGCCGCTTGAGCCACTCATCTTCTGGATGTCCCACCCCAACTTGTTCACTTAACAAGAAGGAAAATAGTACTTCTCTGTGTTTGCTTTAGAAGATGCATTTTTGAAAAGACAGTCTGACTTTCTGCCAAGTGAATGAAAATACTTCCTACCATTTATAAAGTTAGTATTCTGATTTTGTCTCAGTTCTTATTGGGAGGGGGTCTCACCTCTGTTAGGATGATCATTATACTTGAAGCTTCATTGACACTTTAAATTTTTGAGTGAGAATTTAGCTAGAGTCAATGAAGTTCCTGTCTAAGTGACCTGACAAATTCCACTTATTCCACTTACAGGATCTAGAAAATCATTTGAATCATTTTGTTGAAAATTAATTAATTGAACTCTTTAGAATGCAACCAACATTTAAAATGGAAATATTTTCTGACTTTGTTTTGTTTCCCCTTATTTTATGGGCATAACTGGATGAAAGGCAAAGGCTTTTTAAAGGGAAACCTAGCTCATTGCCCCTGGAAGGCATGCACTGTATGCTGATTTTTAGTTTCAAAATCTCAAAATTCTGGAACCTTCTCATAACTCTTTTCAATTATATGTTATCATGAACATTAGTTATATGAGGGATTTTTTTTTAGCTTTGCTAACTGCAGCAGCAGTAACCCTACGTCATACATCAGCAACATTTTTACTAAGGTGGAAGCTGAAGGTATTCCTATTCTTTTTTTTTTTTTTTTTTTTACTTAGTTTAGCATATGTTTTGAGCAGAAGGAAAAATAAAAGTAATGGGTCTTGTTTGCAAGCCTGGTGATATTTTGTGGAGCTGTTTTCTTGTTGAGATCAAATAAGACTACAACTTTACAGCGCAATTCTATGGTAAACATAGATTTTTACAAACTAGAGCTCTAGAGAGCCCGTAGAAGAATTTGAGTTGAGGCTTAAAGAAATTGCTCAGATGCAGAGTAGAAATTAACATTTTCTGTGTGTTTGTTTCACCATCCATAAGAGGCATTATTTCAGTAGTGCTTTGATATTAGCAAGTCTTGACTTTTATTTATTTTTCATAAGTATGGCATTTTATCAGTTCTCATTTCATCTCTACTCTCTTTCCTAGTTACCAAGCAATTTTTTCCCAGCTATGATATAAGGAGTAATGTGCATGTTTTGCAAAGCAAAATTTGGCTTTAGGATCAAAGGATGATTTCTTTCTGTAGGCTTTCAGGATCAGTATACCGAGAAGAAATCCAGTTCTCTGTAGATAGCAAAGACATGCTAAGTTTTTCCTGGGTCTCAGTCAACAGAACCCGAACACCAAACAGTCGAACCAGTTGGCACCAATTTGTAAGTAACCATAAGATGCAGCAATAGCAAGACCCTCTTATGTAGACTAGCTTTCTCAACTTGGTATTATCAGTGGAAAATTGTTTCTATGCAGCTTAGAACTTTCCAATTGTGGGGTTGGTTTGGAGTGCTTTCCTGACATAGTTAATTTTACTTCATCAGATTTTCATTCATTGAGCTGATACTCTGAAATAATATATTAAATTTGCTGACACATTTAATTTCTTTGTTAAGTGTTTTTCCTCACTATTTTAATTTTCTCATCTTATTTACATACATACATTTAAAAGAAATAATTCTTTCATCTCTTGATTTGTACACATGCAATGGCCACTCTTAGGGTTATCCTGTAAGATGAACACGGACAAGGGAGTGAAAAGAAACTATTTTGCCAACCCCCAACTACTTCGTTTTCTCTTTGTGTGCAGCTTCTTTAAATGCTTCCCATTCCTGATTTTCTTTTATTCCATTCCTTTCATGCCTTTGACATTGAAATATAAACTCTTCTTTCTACTTCTTGGAATTTTTTTCTCATTATACCTGTAGCATGCCCCTAAAAAAACTTTTTAATGAAAATCTGGTAACAGATCAGATGAACCCAGCACCTCTCTTAAGACTAGACAACAGGAGGGAACTGTAAAATGAATAGCCACATAGCAGGGCATTTTTACCTTGAGGTTAGAGCCAGGTTCAACAGTTGTTAAGGAAGTTTTGGGAGATAGTTCATGTAACTTGATTTAGTGAAGTATTTTGCTTCCCACTCCAGGTATGAGTGTGTATGTGTGTAACTGGGCCTGTGTGTCTGTGTCTCTGTCTGTCTATATATGTCTCAAAGAACTGAAGTTTGAATTCAGAGGCCTCTGCACTGAGCTATCTACACAGCCTATCTTAATCTCTTTCCTTTTTCCTCTTGGTCCTTTTGATTACCTTCTCTCAAATAATTGTACTCTCCTTTTCCCAAAAACTCAATGTGGATCCGCATCTATTCATCTATCCAATATGTCTAGGTCAGTACTAGTTTTCACATGAGGGTGCACAAACTACATGCAAATTATCATCAGTAAACAAAGAAAAATAATAATCATTCGAATTCACTTTCCTTTGTCAGCAGTTCATCAAGTCTGTAAAGCTCATTTATACTGAGTTATCCTCATCCTAAAGACAACATTGGTTTTTGAATAATGATTTTCAAAATATCATGTAATTACCACCATAAGCTGTCCTTTATGGTATATAAGAAAATTGTACGTTTTTATCTATACATAATATTTTCCAGTTTATTCATTAATACTCAAATAACTTCAAATAGGCTAGTATGGTACTTAATGTTATGTTAATTCCCTTGCTATTAGTCAGAATATTAAAAAGTTACATTTTGTACACCTGTTTGACCATTTAGAGAAACCTCTATGAAACAGAACATAACGCTTCTGGAAGTTTCTCTCCTGGTTCTAATGTTTTAGATTGTTACTCAGTAAGGGTTACATTTAGTGTTTGCATTACAGAGGACATAAATTGTGATTTGAAAATTCATGAATGATGCCACTCTTCTCTCTCACACTGATTGTTGTCAATCAGCCAGACACATCAGGGTTAAGAATGGCTCACTCAGATAAATTTACAGCATTAAAGTGCTGTTGGTCAGTACAGAATATTACCAATTTAGATCATGTAGTATCAAAGTTCTATTTTGTTAGCAACAGCTTGAGACATAACTCACAATACATACAATTCACCTATGTAAAGTGCACATTTTAGTGCTTTATAGTACATTCTAAGTTATGTATCTACCATCACTATCAATTTTAGAACATTCTACTCACCCATTCCCAACTCTGATCTACCACTAATTTGTTCTCAGTCTCTATGGATTTACTCATTCTGCCATTTCATCTAAATAGAATGATGCAATACTATTTTGTGACTACGTTCTTTCATATGATGTTTCCTAGGTTCATTCATGTTAAATACATAATCAATGCTTGATTTTTTCCCACAGGTGAATAATTTCTTTTATTTTGTAGATTATAATACATTTTGTCAGTTTATGAAAATTATGGTTATCCCCATCATTTGAGCATTACTAATAATATTGCCACAAACACTCACACACACAATTTTTAAAATTTAGATTTATGTATATTATTTTATGTATATGAGTGTTTTGCCTGCATGTCTGAATGTGCACAACATTCAACCCTGTGGCATCTGATTCCCTGGAAATGGAATTAAAGATGGTGTGAGCCACCAACCATGTGGGTATTAGAAACCAAACCAGGGTCCTCTGCAAGAGTAACAAGTGTTCTTAAACAGAGAGTCATTTCTCCATCTCCCATGTACAATATTTTTTAATCTTTTGGATAAATAATTAATAATGGAACTACCATGTCATATGATACCTATGTTTTTAATCTTCTAAGATGTCAAACTGTTTTCAAAAGTGTGTATACTACTTTAGAACCCAAGCAGCAAAGCAGTATTATATGAACATGCCATTTTCTCCATATCTTTTAAACATGTATTATTATCACTTGTATTTTATTTAATTATGTATATATTTATACACATGTATGTGTGTGTGTGTGTGTGTGTCTGTGTGTGCATATATGCACAGATGTGGGTACCAATGGAGACCAGAAGAGGGCATCAGCTCACCTGGAAGAAGGTTGTGACCTATTTGATGTAGGTGCTGAAACAGCAAGTGATTTTTACCATTCAACTGGCTTTTCAGCCTCATCGTATTATTGTTGTTGTTGTTGTTATTGTCATTACTCTTATCTAGTGGGTTTGAAATGGTATCTCATTGTCATTTCAATTGTGTACTTTTCTATTCACTAATACTGTTTAATATATCTTATGTGTTCTTATCTTTTTTGACAAAATACCTATGCATATTCATTGCTCATGTTTAGTTGGGTTGTTATTTTGAAATTTAATTATGAGTCTTTT
>CAJQZJ010000122.1:308302-344656 GCA_907164525.1 Lophiomys imhausi | reverse complement strand
AATAATACCACTCTAGTTGTATTAGATACTAGTTTCTTCCACAGTTTCTGGACTGTGTCATTGCATTTGCTGAGAATATATTTGATGTCTTATACTGGAGAAGTCAGTAATAATATAAGTAATTAATGAAATTCAGCATAATTAAAGAGTCATAGTGTGTTGTGAGAGTAAAGGAAGACATCCAGTGTGGTGGTCAGATCAAGAGTAATTCTACTTGGAAAGTTTCAACTGATACAGAAGCTTATGTTGGGCTTCTTAAATATATGAGTTTTTCCCCTCAGGGAAGGAAGAAATAAACACAAGTGAAATAATTCAAGGACTAAGAAAAAATAATAATGCTACTATTGTACCTTTATGAATATTTTACTGCCCTGTCATTGTTGGTTCAAAGGCTTTTTAAAAAAATTTATTACTTCAGGTTATATCTGGTTCAAAGGCTTTACAAGTAGGTAGGAATACTGATTGTTTTTCTGTCTTTGAAGCTTGTATAGTACCTTTGAATTCTATGAAAGCTATCCTCTAGGGAGACTTTTAGGTCAGTTCCAGCTCATTTCCTTCAAGTCCTGTGTCCAAAGTGTGTGGTGTCTTCAGTAATAAGTTCTTTTTTTAAAATAATTTTTTATTTCTTCAAGTTACATCTCAATCACAATCCCCTCCCTACTCGCCCCTCCAGTTCCACCCTTCCACCCTCCTCCCCCTCAACCCCCCATCCTCTTCTCTTCTTTTTTTTTAGATTAAGGTATTTCATTTTCCCCCCAACAGCTCTCCCTTTCAGTCCAAAAAATGGTTCTTTTTCTTATAACTATAAATACAATACAAAACAACAGAAATAAATAGGCCATAATTATAAGAGTTATATGGCTTAGCATACATTCCCAATGTCCAGTCCATATGTATTTGGCACCTGACTTTAACATTCTACTATCTAACCATCTCCATGAGTTTAAAGTTCTATATCTAACTCAGCTTTCATACTAACTTGCCTCATACTTTTAAAAATATCTTCTTAGATCCAGAACACCCTCTTGATTCCTAAACAACTCAAAATTTAACTATGAGACTCTAGCTATGTAGTCTTCAACCACCTCAGAGACCTGAGAGGGATAAATATAGGGTTCAGGGAGACAACAAAGGACAGTAGCAATAGTCTACATTGTTTTGAGAATCTCTTCAATTTCTATGATGAATTACTCAAAGGGAAATTTCCCTTGGGTATTTATTATTCAGTCTATGGTTCTTGAGGTGGGCATTATCTGTATATCTATATCATCTATATCTCTATATTAATATGTATCCATATATTTGTTTATAAGTAAGCCTATGAAATATATGTTTCACTATGTCTTTTTCAAGTATCCTTAGTATATCTCTCCTTCCTCTATAGTACCTTTCCTCCTTGTTTCCCAGTTAAAGTAACCACACTCATTTTTTATTTAACCCTTTCACAGGAACTGTATGCTATCTCTCTCTCTCTCTCTCTCTCTCTCTCTCTCTCTCTCTCTCTCTGCTAGAACAGTGGTTCTCAACCTATGGGTCAAGACTCCTTTGGAGAATTTTTATGAGCATTTCACAGGAGTCAACTGACACCATCAAAAGATATAGATATCTATATTACAATTCATAACAGTAGCAAAATTATGGTTATGAAGTAGCAACAAAAAATTTTATGTTTAAGGGGTCACCATAGCATGAGGAACTGTATTAAAAATCACAGTATTAGGAAGACTGAAAACCATTGCTCTAGAACATGTCCTTCCCCCTCATAAAAATGGTCTTTTTTGCTTTCCTGGCTTCTGGGATTATTTCAAGATACACACTCATATTTAAAGATTCAGTAAGATTCACTTTCCAGCTCCTTCTATAAAGCCAGTATTACTCTGGTATCAAAACAGGGTAAAGATATATCAACAAAACAAAAATTACAGGCCAAATCAATGATGTACATAAACTCAAAAATTCTCACTGAATTACTTCCAAAATTGAATTTAGGCATATAATAAAAATCCAACATGCTTTCAGTCATCTCCTGACAGCACCCCCTATTCTACTCCAAGTCGAGGATGAGCATTGAAGAATCTCCAATTGGAGATGGTTGAATTAGTGGCAAGCCTATCTCTTGGAAAGAAAACCTCCTTGCTTCAACTGTAGACAGAATGTTGTACAAAAAGGACAAAACTTGGAAGCAGGTAAATCAACAGCCTAGCTCTGCCAAGACAGGCTAGGCAAGTCCTTCATAATTCCTGCTTTACAATCAATGTCTGTCTGAGAAACAGGGTCAAACGGCTTAAGACTGGTGCTGTAGAACTGTCCAGGCAGACACTGGTATGTCATTTCTTAGTTTTGGAAGCTGTGGGCCCTGCACTTCCTATATAATCAGATATATTTATCCCTCTTAGGTCTCTGAGGTGGTTGAAGAATAGATAGCTCGAGTCTCATAGTTAAATTTTGAGTGGTTTAGGAATCAAGAGGGTGTTCTGGATCTAAGAAGATGTTTTTAAAATTGTGATGCAAGTTAGTATGAAAGCTGAGTTGGATATAGAACTTTAAACTCATGGAGATGGTTACATAGTAGAATGTTAAAGTCAGGTGCCAAATACATATGGACCAGACACTGGGAATGTATGCTAAGTCATATAACTCTCAAAAGTGTGGCCTATTTATTTCTGTTGTTTTGTGTTGTATTTATTGTTATAAGAGAAAGAACCATTTGTTGGACTGAAAGGGAGAGCTGTTGGAGGTAAAAAGGTATGCCTTAAACTTAAAAAAAGGGAAGAGGATGGGGGGGTTAAGGGGGAAGGGAGTGGGAGGGTGGGACTGGAGAGGGTAGTAGGGAGGGGATTGTGATTGAGATGTAACTTGAAGAAATAAAAAATAAATTAAAAAAGAAAAAAAAAAGAAAATGGAAAAACACACACACAAAATAAAGTGATGAAATCTTGGTTAAAAAAAAAAAAGTCGTAGAGAGAATATAGTTCTAGAAGGAGCATGCCCCAACAGCCAACATTATTCTAATTAAAAAAAAAACCTTTAAAACAATCACACTGAGGGACTAGATAGGGTTTTCCATCATAACCACCCTTTTAACATAGTGTTTAAAGCACTAGCTAGAGGAATAAGAGTGTAGAAGTAAATTTAAGCAAATAAAATAGTAAATGAATAAGCAAAATTTTCTTAAAGATGGTAAGCTGTCATACATAAGATGTCTCAGAAATTCCACCAGAACTCTTCTAGAAATGATGAACACTCAGTAACATGGCAGGATATAAAATCAACTTACAAAAATTGATAACCATTGTATACACTAACAAGAAACAGGCTGAGAAAAATAATTCACACACTCCCATTCACAATATTTTCAAAAAATAAAATGTCCATGAATAAATATAAGGAACTGAAAGACCTCAAAAATGGTGGAAAATTTAATTCTCTGACAAAAGAGATTGAGAAAGATACTGCAAGATGAACATACCTCTCATGCTCATAGATTAGTAAAATTAACATTGTGAATATGAACATTCTGCTCAAAAAATTTACATATTCAATATAATCCCTTTCAAAATCCCAAGACTTCCTTTACAGAAACAGGAAACAAACAAAAACAAAACACACACACGCACACACACACACACACACACACACACACACACACACACACACACACATCACCCACACAAAACCTCCTAACATTGATATGGAAGAACAAAAACCATTGGATAGCTAAACCAATCATAAACAAAAATAGCAATGCTGAAGTGATTTAACTATAAGATTTCAAGCTATATCATTATTTTTACTTTGTAAAACTAGTATAGGTTTAGACTATTATGATAATGTTCACAAATGTGTTCTGGAAATTTTAGGTATTATGGAGTCAAACAGCTTCAAAGGAGGAAAATAGGGATTTAATTTTCATTCTTATTTAAGTCATAAGTCCCTAATTTTATTCCATAATTATTTTAACTTTACAGAAAGAAACACAGCTAATGTCAACAATACAGTCTGGTGTAAATCTCTTAAGGATCCTGGATCTCTGTCTACTGATCAGACCAATAGATTGGCTTTTGTGTGACTTTTGAGTGTCAGTAACCTTGATATTCTATCTTACAGAGGATATTTATCCAACTAATATTTATTGAGCATTTAACACATACCAAATTCTATACTGTCAATGAAAAGACATAGAAGAATCCTACCCTGGAACTGATATTTTAATGAGGGGAGACATGGAAAATATGACAAAAAACAGGTGTCATGAAGACTAGATTAGCAGAGTGAAGAGGATAAGTACTAACGGTGTGAAGTCAAAATTTATATTTGTTGGTCAATTTAGGTCTTACTGAGAATGTAATACTTGAGAAGAGACCTGAAGGAAACAAAGAATTGAGCCATGGGACCATCCAAGATTAAATAATTTCAGGCACAAAGAGCCTAATGAAGGAGCATGCTAGGTGTGACAAAAGATAGAGGCCTATAGGACTAGTTTACCTAAGTAAGGAGTGATAGAACAAACTGCCAAAGTAAAGATGGACATCCTAAGTATTCTTTATGACTTCAGGTTTTACTCTGAGAACATAAGCAGCACAGTATTTTAATAGAAATATTTTGTATGGCATCTGTTCCTTTTGGGTACATGATACATTTGTTTGACAACTTATCTCTGTAAAGAAAGGACTGTGCAGTAAGTTGGAAGCAGGGGGTTGAAGAGCTGAAGGTTCCCAAAGGAAAATGATGGTAGTTCAGACTAAGGTAGCCACAATAGTGAGTAATGGTTGGATTGGGATGTTTTGATGAAATAATCAGTAGCATTTATTGACAGTTGGTATACTCATTGTGAAAAAAGGAAGGAGACAAACATGATGGGCAAAATGTTGACCTGAATAACTGGAAAGGCACATCGCTATTTACAAAATGATTAAAAGTGTATGCAGAAAAAAGTACAGAACACAAAAAATCAAAAATTTAATAAAATTAGTGTCTTTCAGTGAACTTCTTAGCTTTTCTTAGGTTTCATGCACAGATTTCAACTTTACTGTTCTTTAGGGACATTAAAAATTATCTTACAGAGCACTTTGGTTACCTATGTTTGTTTTCTCTCCTCATCATCCCACAATTTTTAATTTATAGAAATCTAAATAAAGAATAGAGATTTTCCTTTGGATTCCAATGTTGTGAATTGTTAAACTGTGGTGTTAAGGCCTTTTTAAGAGAAGGGTGGGCTTTTTATTCTTTCCCAAACTTTAAGACAAGTAATTAAATTAAATTTTAGGAAACCATACAAATTGATGGCTACACCCAAAGAGTGAATATGTTTTTGAACATTATACCAAAATAGTTCAGTTCTAAAAACATGGGTTTTAATCAAAGCTGGTACCCACAAGAAATGTGAAGACAAATTGCCTGAAATCCTAGACTATTAGAATTCATAGAATTTGGGCAGTTGTTCTTTTCCAGCTATCTCACTTTATGGAAGAGGTGCCTGAGGCACAGATATAGAAGACTTGGCCAAGATCACACAGCAAGGTAGTGTCTGCATCTAGTCAGAACCTATTCTGAAGGTAAACTATTTATTACTACAAAACCCTACATTGGAAACTCCATTTTCAGAACAGACAAATATAAGAATAACAATAATAGTAGGAGCACATATTATTTATTGCTTGTAAAACTTTGATATTTGCATGGGTTAATAAATTTAGTTCTTATATTATCTTTCAGAAAATAGGTCCTTAATTGTTACATAACTTACCTACATGTCACAGAGGTAGGGAGCTATAGATCCTCTGTGTCCCCCAGGAAGTTTGGCTTCTAACTGTAAGATAGTTTTTAAGCTCACAGCCCTTCTAGTGCTGTCCATATGCACATGGGTGTGGGGTTATCTGTTATAACATGTGAAAACTACCTATGGCCATGGCCTCAAAGAAAAGTGACTCTCCCTTTTCTAGCAACTGTCAACTGACAGTAGCTCCTCAGCTGAGATGTTAAACTCTGCAGTGTACTAGAAGTTTCATGGATTACATAACTGGTTCCCTTTGCCATTGCAAAAGAAAAGTAACTACAGTGACTTTGTTTTGCACTTCTATGTTATGCAATCTACTGCTGTGCATGCTGCAGCTCAGTAGCCTGGATGCTAGAGTAGGGATTGTGGGATAGCAAGCGATTATGAATAGTGGATAATTTGTGGTAGGGATTTGAGAACACGATGGTAGGAATTGTTGAAAAGAGCTCAGAAATTGTATAATGGCTGAACTTTAAAGTCAACTACCAACCTGCACAAATGCATGCCTACTTAAATAGGAGAGCTATTAAAGTAAGAAAAAGTGGCTATTTCATGTGATTCATAATAATCCCATATACATGCATATTCCCATATTACATATGAAGAAACAGCCACACAACAATTGAATAACATGCTCAAGCTGAGTGAGCATATAAGCAAAAAAGCTTGTGTCAGAATTCACTTCATCTACACAAATGGGTGCTACCCATATTACAGAAAGTTTTTAAAAATAAAAATATTAGTCCAATAAAAGGCTCTTTATCTTATAACAATAAATACAATAGAAAACAATAAGAATAATTAGGCCACAATTAAAAAGAGCCTTTTATTGAACTAAAAGAGGGCTCTGTTAGGGGGGAGGATACACCTTAAAATTTTTTAAAAAGCAGATAGGAGGGTGAATGGGATGAGGGTCAGAGGGTGGAACCCGGGGTGGGGGGGGGACTATGATTCAGATGTAACATGAAGAAATAAATAAATGTAAATAAATAGGTATATGTATTTTAAAAAGAAAACATATGAAAATTCTAGCTATTGCTAAAAAGGGGCTTAACCCAAGGCAGAACAATGGCTATTATCTAGACACCTATCAACTGACATTTTGAAGAACTCTTGGCATAATATTCTTTTTTTGTTTCTTTTTTTAATGTTTAATTATCACTTCAGGTTACATTTCCATCACAGTGCCCCCTTTCCACCCCTCCCAGTCCCGCCCTCCTACCCTGTACCCCCTATCCCTTCCATCCCACTCCTCTGGAGTAGAGTGTCCCTACATAACAGTCCCCTGCCCCAGTTCAGCAGTCATATGAGGGCCAAGAGCCTCCTCATACAGTGGGGGCCTACAAGGCAACACCACTAGGGCAAAGTGTCTCATGGATGGGTAACAAAGTCTATGTTCCTTTTCCCCTTGGTGCATTGGCTGTAGTATAGTTATCCTGTACAATATGGCTAAAATCCAATTATAAGTGAATAGATGTCATGAGCATCCATGGCATAATATTCTTTTTTAGCAAAAGAATGATCCATTGGGAAGCATTAGAAAAATAACATTTTTACGAAACTTGAGAAATATACCTCTAGAATCAGGCAGGTACTGCAAAAAGACATTTTCCCTGTGAACACCTTGATTTATGAAAATCTTGTAAGCTTTCCACTGCATATGAAACAGAGTTATCATCCTTCTCTGTGGATAAGATACAAGCAACAGGTTACCTTTACCATAGCTGGAAGACACACAAGGACTCTTTAAAATCTGTCTTGCTCAATGTTTTCTTTGATAGGTGATATAATCTTTCTGCTCATGTTAGTGATAACCACTTAGATATTTCTTTTGAAAATTGGTAGTGACTGAGTGAAAGTGTCATTTCAAAGTTGCCCTAGTGTGTCACAGCTCTGAAGCGTTGTCCAACATCTAATTAGATTTAGAAAGCACATGAACACAGGGTTGATAGTAAAGATGGAAGGATTTTATATTCAATATTTAAATGTAAAAAGGTCTAAAACATGTTATATGTCTATTTATTCTGCCTATCTATCGTTCCCTTTCATTTTCACTTAAAAACTTAAAAAAACAAAGTTAGCAACTTGTAGTCTGTGGGGGTTTCCAATGGTTCATACGAAATCTGTTTGATCAGCCTTTTATATAATTAAGACCAAGTTAGACTGAGATATTTTTCTTAGCAATTATCTAATAATAGAACAAAAAATCTTAGCCATGCTCATGTTTTTAGATCATATGTTGTTTGCTTTAGATGCTTGCTGAACTTCAATGAGGTACTAGGTTGACTCAAAGTATGTCAGGGCTGATGTGGAAATGAACAGAGTGGTCTCCTTGAGGAATCACTCCCCTTCCAGGTTCAGCATTTTCCATCAGAGATGACCTCAGAGTTTCTGGGAAAAGACAAGATGGAGAATTTAGGAACTACAGCACTGAAAGGAAATGTTTCCCAAAACACTCTTGGTTGTTCCATCTACCCGAATTCAAATCCTTATTACTTCTTATTGTATTGTAAGGGGATCTCAAGTTTCTTATCTCCCACTCTCTCTACTGCACCTTCATTCACACTGTATCCATGTCACAAAACAGTACTAAAGTTCAGCTGAAATTCTTTTTTTTTAATATCCTTGAGTATGTAAGCTCCTTCACAATCATAGCCTTACGTGATTTATCTCCCTGTTCTCAGTGTTTGTCACAAGAAGCTTTGCTGAATAGTTATGTAATGCAGCATTAAAATTTCAGCTCCTTGGGCTAGAGTAATAGAGTACTTGCCTAGTGTAGGCAAGACCATGGGTTCTAACCTCAGTGGTACACATCTATGGAACAATTCCCACACAAAATCAGCTCCTCTCTAGTTGTTTGTAAGTTTCAAGTCCAAATTTGTTTAAATCTGTTGGTCAGGTCTCTTTATGATTTGACTTATTTTTCCTGCTTGAATTCCTGCAACCAGCTCACCCCCCCCTTTATTTTAGCAATCTAGCCAAATAGATCTAAGTTACTGTCACATTAAACCATCTCCACTCTTTTCATCTTTGAACTTATTATTTTTCCTATTATCCCTTTGACTTTGAAATCTATCTCAATTTCAATAATGTCTGCACTTCTAATCTTTGCTCAAATACAGCTTCTTACAAGATGAATTTTCTCATTCCCTAACCCAATAAAAAGTGAGTTCTGAGATGATATAGTTGGAACATGTTTGCTGTAGTGCTCTCATATATAGACCAGGGCTAGAAATTTCTAGCTTGTAAGATTTTAAGAAGAAATTATCAGATGACAGGATGAATTCTTGTTTCAAATCAAGAATCAATTTATGGTTGCCTTTTTATTCCTTATTATTTAATATATATGATAGTTTTCCCCTTAAATTATAATAATTTACATGCATACAAATAATTTTGCTGCATATATTCTTTTAAAACTTCTCTTTTAGAACAAATACTGTTGCTTGATTTTTTAATAAAATTTCCAAAATGCATAGCTTAGATAGTGGTACATAATGGTAGTCCATATGTATTAGATGATTCTGGGTGAATAGCATTGACTGCCACTAACAACTAGTTGGGTCAGAAATTCTGTTTCTAGAAATGTATTGCTCAGGATAAAATAATTGCCTTGCTCTTATAAATTTTAATACTTGCAGTATGTTGTTCAACCCTACCATTTATGTGTCATTAAGCATGGAGAAGTTAAGACACTACATGAAAGATGATAGGGGAGGCTCGGAGCAGCATATTATTACCTCAATATATTTTCAGGATTGCCCTCACATAAATTTGCTCAATGTTATTTCTGTAGTACCACAAAGGGAGAAAAAAATAGTAAGAACAGGTTATAGTTTAGTAAAAAAGAAAAGTTGTCCCCTAAAATCAGCTATGCTTTGCCTACTCTAAATAGTGTGTCTAAGGATGTTGTGTTTGTTGAATTACTGTTAATACTTCCCATGGAAATTCAGCTTTCCACTTTTGGGAGTGAAGACCTTGAAATACTGGATACTGCCTGGCAAATGGTTGGAGGCAGTGAGAAGCTTCTCCTCCTCCAGATGGTCCTGTGCTTTTCATTTGCCCTGCCATCCTTGAACTGCTTTGGTGGCCTAAGTTATTTACTTGACTCTTATAGATATTTGAAATTACCAATCTAGAAAGATCAATGACCTGGGTAAATTATAAGAGCCATTCTCATTATAAGAGCTTTTGTTCCTCCTGTAGAAGGAGCTAGAGAAAAGTGCAGGACACCTCACAAAGCACATCAGACCTGACTTTCAATTCTGACACAAGAGTTTACCGATGGTACAACCTCAAGTGAGTAACTTATCTTGGACCATCAGGTTCTTTATATATGGGATACTGTCCTTACAGCTTTATTATTGTAAGGTCTAAATAGAGTATCTTAACCAAAGAGCATCACACTTAAGCAAGTGCTAAAATATTAATTCCCTTTTTATTCATCACTGTGTGTCTATTGGCACGATGGCATAAGTAGTAAATTTGCCTCCCTGAAGATATTTAGAAAGAGACAGAACCTACTGAAAACTATGGATGAATCACAGATTTCCATTCTAAATGTATAATGCTCTCAGTCACTGCCTAACCAGTGTAAAGCTTCTAAGTGACTTCAAGATATCCGATGATTTTAGGGAAATCTTATGAAGTTAAGGGTTTCCAATAAGTAGTAAATAATCTAAAAGCCCTTGAGTAAGAAGCCAGGGTCAAGGCTAAAGTAAATGTATTGGCTGGCAAACATTTTGTCATCTAATATCCTTTGGATTAAATCTTGACTCTTAGTAGCTATGAGTGTTTAGTAACTTCATTTATCCAAATTCATTTTCTTACTAATCCTTTTTCATTGTTTTCTTGTGTCAGTAAATAAAATAATAAATAGAAAATATTTAGCCTAGCATCAGACTCGTAGTATAAGATTGATATACATTATCATAGTACCTATCTATCATCATTAACATCAGCATCCCTACCACTGTGGGTAGTATTATTATCATCTTAGATAATCTTCATCATCATCATCATTATTATTAGACCAGACAATCAGAGATTAGGAATACAACCACATCTGAAGGAAATAGGATTTTCCCAGGTTATTTCTGTCTGGCTTTCTCTTGTACAAAGCTTCCTGCTTCTAAAATGCCTTGGCTGGACCCTAAGTGTGAGGTCATTGAAGATAACAGGGAGCCTGATTTGCTTTGGTGATTCAAGTTATTAAGTTACTTTCCTCAGCCCAGCTGAAATCTTTTACTAGCTGCTGCTTCAGTGTACAAGACTGAGCTGGTCTAAGAACAAATGGAGAGAAAACCAAGAAGAACCTTGTTTTCAGCCAGAGGTCATGGTCCTCCACAGAGAACAGAATGGTCCAATGCAAAGTCTGGGACCTTGGTGACTTTGGAACCCCTACATTTCAACCAGTTACTTCATTGCACAGGTCGAGCTACTTTGCCCATAGAATTACACAACAGGAATTTCCTGACTCTTTTTTATAGCTAGAACCATTCCCCTTCTCCTCCTGTGATCCACTTAACTGGCAAACAGCAGGTGACACAACAAAAGCAAGATGTTTAGCATAGAGGGAGGAGGTTCACAGCAGGGCTGAATTTTCTTGGGAAACTCTTTGTCACAGTGGATCTTCCTGGCCACTTTTGCACATCCCAAACAAATTAAAATGTTTTTTTGTTAATGGCAAGCTATGTCTGAGTAGATCCTTGCCTGGATATATTTAAAGATTTGCTGACTCATTTGGAAGCAGTCTGAGAGATTGCATCCCCAAGTCCACAGAGGTGGGTAAATAAGACATGAATTCTACTTAGTTATTGCCCATGGAGACCAATGGCATTACCTGCTTCTAGTCCATCCCACTTAGGAACTCTAGAAAATATCCTTAACTTTCTTTTACAAAATTATTCTGCTGTTTGACAGTTTGTAGAATGGATTTTAATAGCTTAACACCAATGTTTTCTTTCTCTCACTCCCTCTTCCGTGAGACCTCTTCTTCTCAATGAGTTCCCTTCCTATTTTCATGTTATTCCCTCCTTCCTTCTGCATCCAATCCCTGCCAAGCATTCTCCCTTACTTTCTTTAGAAACCACAGCCTCTTTTTCTTTGTTGACACATGAATACATGCATACATACAAGCTTATTAATATATAATTACAACCTACTCAGTCCATAAAATCTTACATGTGTGCATATATATTCTATATTGAGTGTCTACTTGTTATTGTAACTGTTTAGTTCTTGTTTGGGAAGCTGTTTTTTTTTTGGAGGGGGGAAATTTTCATGTATGTAAATGTCCCTGTCACAGGTAGAAGGCACAATATCACAGCAGGCTTCCTAGTCCTCTGGCTCCTACAATCTTTCTGTTCCTCTTCTTTGATTTTCACTGACCCTTAGGTATAGGAAGCATCAATTGGAGCTGAGAACTCCACGATCTGTTTTTTGACCAACTGTAGTTTTCTGTAGTGATCTCCTTCTACTGCAAAGGATTCCTTATTTTATCACATTTGGACTCTTCAATTTTGTTTTGCTTTGTTTTTACTATTTATTTATTACTTCAATTTAAATCTCCATCACAATCCCCCCTCTTCATCCTTCCATGCCCACCCTCTCACTCTTCCACCCTCTCCCCCTTGTCCCACCTATCCTACTCCTCCAGTGTGGGATGCTCTACATATCAGCCCCCTTCAGTTTGGCAACCATATGAGGACTAAGAGCTTCCTCTTGCACTGGGAGCCTACATGGCAGCTCCACTAGGGCAAAGTATCTCACTAACAAGTAACAAAGTCTATGTTCCTGTTCCTTTCAGTCTGTTGTTTATAGGATAGTTATCCTGTACTATACGTCTAAAATCCATTTATAAGTGAATAGATGTTATGTGCATCTTTCTGGCTCTGGGTTAGCTCACTCATGATGAGCTTTTCTAGTTCCATTCATTTCGCAGCAAATTACATGATTACCTTGTTTCTGATGACTGAGTAGTATTCTACTGTGCAAATGTATCAGAGTTTTTTTTTAATCCATTTATTGGTTGAGGGACATCTGGGTTGTTTCCAGTTTCTAACTATTACAAATAAAGCTGTTTTGAACATAGTTGAGGAGATGTCCTTGTGGCTTGGTGAGGAATCATTTGGATGTATACCCAGGAGTGGTATGGCTGGGTCTTGAGGTAGAGCTATTCCAAGTTTTCTAAGATGTAGGAAGGCTGATTTCCATAGTGGTTGTACAAGTTTGCATTCCCACCAGCAATGGAGGAGTGTTCCCCTTTCTCCACAACCTCGCCAGCATGTACAGTCATTTGAGCTTTTTTGTTCTTTTTTTTTTTTATTTATTTTGTGAATATCACATTGTGCACCCTTTTCCCCCCATCTCCCACCTCCACCAAGACCTACCCTCCACCTTTGCAATCTGTCCCAGCATAGAAAAGAACAACTTATTGTAGAAGCTGCAATGTATTCTCAGTGTGTCCCACAACATTCCCCTTTGTCTACACATTCTGTTTGCAAATGTTCATTATAATGACTACTTGGACTGGTATGAGGCCCCTGGTTTCCACTACTCAGTCAGTACTGGAACCTCATTGGAACTCCTCTCAGATACGCCGTAATGTCCTGTGTCATGAAGATCCTGTAGTCCTGGGTGGTGGAACTGACCTCTTCTTGTACTCCAGCAGTTCATCCATGAGGTAGATGGTAGTAGGTTGGGGTGGACCAACTCAAAGCCCTGGTTATGGACCTGCAACTCCCACTTGCATGGCCAGCTCTACTATGGAAAGGTGCAGGAACTGCTCTCTGAGTGCTGCAGCATGTGAGGGGCAGGGACAGCTCTCCTGTTCTTATGACCCCATGTGGGCCAGATCTCCTGTTGGTCAATGATGGTGAGGGCAAAAGAGAGGGGAGGGCATCTCTCCCTATCCAACACCACCACATAGCAGACCGAAGGCAGGGTTGGCTCTCGCACACTCACTCTCTCAGGACTGGCTCACCCATAACCCCCATATCATTTGAGTTTTTGAAATTGCAGAACACCAATAGCTCAGACTCTAAGATCAATGATCAATAAATGGGACCTCATGAAACTGAAAAGATTCTGTAAGGCAAAGGACATTGTTACTAGAACAAAACCTAGAACAAAACCGCAACCTACAGACTGGGAAAAGATCTTTACCAACCCCACATCTGACAGAGGGCTAATATCCAAAATTTATAAAGAACTCAAAATTAAACACCAAGAAACCAAATAACCAAATCAAAAAATGGAGTACAGAGCTAAACTGAGAATTCACAAAGGAGGAATCTCTAATGGTGGAGAGACACTTGAAGAAATTCCCAACATCCTTAATCATCAGAGAAATGCAACTCAAGACAACCCTGAGATTCCATCTCACACCTGTCAGAATGGCTAGGACCAAAAACTCAAATGGACTCTTCAGTTAATAAAGTAAGAGTGGAAGAGAGAGTGAGCTCTTGTACAAGTGGGCATCCTATCTTGAATTGTAAATGCTTTTGCTGTTTATAAGTGATAGTAATATGATCATATCATATTGATATGTTTCTTTCATTCTTAATTTTTCAGCCTCTGGTCTCATGTATTCTTATTATGGTGTGAATGTATGTGCATATATTTTATGTATATATCTTTACCTTAATTTCCATTTCAGTTCAGAATTAATATAGAACTCAACCACAAGTTTTAATTGGGTATTCTTAGAGCCAGTTGTGTCCATTGATTTTTGTCCTATAAACCTGCAGTCCTGAATTGGGGAGGGGGATTGTTTCTTCTTGATACTGGATTCTTTGAACTATATTCCATTGACTTTAATCTTATGTTTCTGTCAAAGCATCTGTTCTTCTCTCCATGTTGCTTTGTACACTTTTCCAATCTCACTCTTCTCAGCTTGGGACCTATTCCTGACACAGTTTCCCATCCCCCTTTCATCATATTGCTTTTCTCCCAAACTGCTAACCAAACCTACCTCACTGTCTTTCCTTTGGTTAAAATCATTGCTGGGCAGTGATCTCCCAAAGGATTATTCTTTTATGACTTTAAAATTTGAAATTAAGAAGTTTTTATGAGTGGCAATACAAGTTTATTCAAGGCAGTCTTTGGATCTAAATGAAATCAGTCAAACTAAAAGTTGTTTGGACCTGACAGAATATATAGTTCTCACTGTCCTTTTTGTATGGATTTTAGATGATTTTTTTTAGAGGACCTAGTGCTTAGCTTTGGTAAAGCCAGTCAAAATGATAAATGAAAGAGGATTGGAAAATGGGAATGGAGCCATTGGACATGTTTGCGATTGAATTATTACAATCTCTAAGAAGTGTAATGTGCCTGAAAGTCCACCAAGTACTTTCAAGCACATTCTCTAGTTTTTCAAAACCAGTTGGCATGTAGGCAAAGGAATCAACATATTTTATTCACATATGAGAAAACTAAAACTGGGAATAATTATGGCACGTCTGCAAGACAATGCAGACAGTGCTAGAAGTGGGATGTGTACTATGAACACCTATAGTAGGTCAATAGTTTTTGAGCATTCTGACCAGATTTGCTGCTTTATGTGGTTCTGAAACTAGAACTTAGGCTCTAACACATGCTACATGAGCAATCTACTACTGACCTATACTTCCAAACCTGAATATATGTTATGGAATACATTAATGAACAAGTGTATAAGTTATTTGAAACCATTCTCAATTTTAGTTAAGGATTTATTCAAGTCCCTATGTAGGATCATTTCAATATTCAGCAATGTCAATTTGATTGATGAAACTATTTTACTCTTATTCATCAATACATTCCCTTAATGATAACTTTATACCAAGTCCTGTGTTTGATCCCAAGGATAGAAAGAGGAATAAGTAAAAAGTTCAGGACTCAAGATTCCACTCACTGGAGAATCTCTCACTAATAAACATCTGAGATGCTGCTTATGAAATTTCAAATCAAATAAGCAAAATCTTATATTTTATTCCACCTATCCAAATCAGTACAACTTCCTAAAAGGAGGATTTTTTTTTTTTTATTTTGAGTATGTGAAGGTGAAATCTTATGAGAAACTTCATTTTAATCTATTCTTGACTTCTGAAGAACAGAAGTGAAATGACCCAGCCTCTGTGAGAGCAGGTATGTGGAGAAGGGAGTCCTGAGTGCATGATACTGGATAGGAGATGGGATTTGGCTAAATAGGAACTATAGTTGACTAGATTGTTCTTCTAAGTTCAAAGTCTTTGTTTATTTCCTGCATATATATTGACATTAAGGGTGAGTGTAGCAAAGATTACTAAATTAGCCGATATCCACTTTTTCCTAAATAATGGTCAATGGTATTGAAGAATAATTATATTTGCTTTGAAAATCTGGCTCTCATAGCTCTCTCTTCTGTGAATAAACTGTTTCTGGTCAAGTATTACATTTTATTGAGTATATTTCTCTTTGTGCTGGTAGATTTTAATCTTAATTTTCTTGTTTACTCTGTACTCTGATTCTAAGTGGTTCTTACTAGTCTACTTTATGGATAAAGAATCAAAATTCACAGAGATCAATGACTTATTCAAAGTCACACAGTGAGTACCTTAGTGGGTTTGGGATTTGAATTTTGATTTTTCAATTTTTTTTTGTCCTCTGGCCTCAATGTTATTTTCACAATTCCAAACCACTTTAGCTTTATTTTTCATAGAGGCCATTAAATCTATCCTCCATTAGCCAAGCCCTCTTGCCTCCCTTCAACATAGCTCTTTTCTAGCATGTTCTTAGTAATCATCTGAAAATGTTTTACAGCCTTTCTGGGTACTGTGGTCCAGAGTCTTAATCCAGGCATTTAAGTGCCTTGGTTAACTGTAAAATGGAAAATCAAAGTCACAGCTAATTCAGGAAAAATGAGTTTGGGATGTGAATTTCCTGGGCAATGTGTCATCTCTCTTTTTTTTATTTCCTTAGCTTCATAAACTTACCCACAATGTTCCCTGAGGACTAGCAGTAATAAAGATGATGGAGAATGCTTCCTTCTCCTCCATTCCAAGAGTCCATCAGCCAAGTGTCACACCTCCTCCTGCTTTCCCATTCTTTGTGGAGAGTTGGAGGTGGAGGATAGATAAGCATTTTTTACTGCTCTAGGCTCAAGCCAGGACTTTCTTTCTCTCTGGTTGGACTGAGGTAGGAGGAAAAGTGGAATGGCTACTAAGAGGACTGGGAGTGAAACATTGGGCTCCTTGGAAGATCAGCGGACCTACACTTAAAACATCCAGATTTATAGCCACAAATTGGGGGCTGCTATCTGTGTTTTATCATCAGTGTATTAGAACATAAATTCTAATTTTATACCTGAAAAATTTAAGTCTAAATGTATATTGTCAATTCAGAAATGACTTCTAGATTTGAAGGGAAACTGTTTTATTATCACAAATACATGTTATGATTTAGCTTAGAAACTTTGTCCAATATTTTCTAAAACCTGAGCATGTATAGCTGAGCACCCCAGACTATTTGTGCATGGAGCACTGGACTGTCTGTGCTTGGGGCACTCCATTCTTTTTTTTTTTTTTTTTTTTGAGGAATGATCGTGAAGCTCTCTAGACATGATTTTTAAAGAGGATGTTGAAAGGAGCCAAGCTTAAACAACAACAAAATCAAGTAGTGAGAATTTAGAGAACACCTTAAAACTCAGTTCTTTTGTCTGGATTAGGCAAGTCAAAACAGATAAGGGGATTACACCAAATTCACAAAGGCATTTTTGGCATAACTGGATTACAAATGATTGTTCTTGCTCCTGGGTCATTTCTAAGAGCCTTCTCCAAGTTAAATGATCTCTCAATACAATGATTTTGACTCTTTCTACTTGAAGACAATGGGATCAGCAGTCCAAAATCCTGAAAGTGAAAGTGGGTATTTGTGTTCCCACAGCCTTTGTTTGGTCTTGTGGACCGCTAAATAAGAGGGAGTAAATCTTCCCACACAGCACAAATTTCCTTTTCTGCCTCTTCCACTGCCCACAATTTACTATGCTCAGGAAGAAGTTTGATCACATCATATTTGCAAAGCTCTTTTTTAGTAGGTGCTGAAAGTTCCTTAGAAGTTATCTAAATCAAAGTCTGTCCCCAAACTGCTAGAGAATGTTTTTTACAAAAGACTTTATGCAGACACCAGAGAAATGAATGTTCCTGAATCCCCCTTCCCTTTCTTATGATACTCTAGCTTCACATGTGAGAATTTCAGGGAAACTGCTTTGCAAAAAACCCGCTGACCTGAATTAATATCCCAGAAGTCACAAAAAAAGCCCCATGCAGTACCATGCATCTGTCATCTCAGCAACCCTACAGCAAGTTAAATGACAGAGACAGGAGAGTCTCACAGACCAGATACCCTGGAAAATGCAACCACGCATCAGAAACAAGAATGACCCTGCATCAAACAAATGGGAGGCTCTGACTCTAAGGTAGTATATGTTAAAAGCTTTGGACTGCGGTCTGTAACATACAGTCTTGGCTTACCTGTTAAGCATGTAAACTAATTTTATTGGTTTACTCTTTTGGCACATAGCTATTTGGTGCAGTGTGAGTGGGGACATGGAGAGGTGACCAATATAGTATTAGCATGCACACATCTATGAACAAATAATTTAAAATAATAAAATGTGAACTTAAAATTTGTACATACTAACTGTAATATTGACAAATAGTGTATGAATTGTATATCTTTTCATGTTTATTTCATTGTTATTGAAATAAGTGTGAAGGTTTGTGCTTTGATATCATATGATCTTGTAGAAATTCAGAATATTGGTGTTAGAGGACATATTTATTTTACTGGGAAGTCTCATTTATATTGTTTACTACCAGGTTGGAGGGGTTACTTTTCTGTTTTGTTTTGGCTATTTGTTTTGAAGAGTTATCACACATATGTCTTAAAGGATATGGAGCTTGTAGGCTGACTTATAGACACAGAATACAGAAATAAATTGAAGATTACAGAAATTGATATGTTCTTTACTTGTGTGGCATTAGCTAGGGCCCAAGAAGATGTTCACAGGAAATAGAGAGATAAAGATGTTGGAAAGAAGCTTCCAGAGCCCCATGTTTCCTTGTAGGGGCTACTGTGTCCAGCCAAGGAAAGTAGTAAGAGATGGGTAGAGATGAGGAGGAAGCAAATTATCACTTTTCTTTCTGGTGAAATTTACCCCTTGTATTTATAAGTTTTTGTTGTTTGGGTTGACATGACTTTTACTTGATATATCCTCTTCTATTTTCTACCATGGAAGGAAAGAACTTCTAAATGTGGCTTGCTTATTTCTTAAGTTTGTTTCTTTGTAAGATATTAAAAATAGATTAGTAAGTGTCAGTATAATTACCATATAAGCTAATCATCTGATATTGGCAAGAATCCTTTGTGTCATTCACAAGATATGTCTGGTGCTTACTGTGGACATCCATGACTTCTCTTATGAAAGTTTGTGTTCACTTGTTTAATATATATGTAGCGTTTTAGGTAGACATTTTCTTCATAATTCTGATCTGAGAAAAGAATCCATCACTAAGATATACAGTTGTAAAAAATCAGTTTGCTACTCAGTTTAAAGGCACTATTTCTAGGAATCATTAACTTTGTATTCAATAGAGGACAGATACTCCACAAACACTTTAATTGGATACGCCTTAAAAGATTATAGGGGGTATATATAGAATACTGAAAAATATAATTCATTCACAAATACTCTACATGCATACAAATACTCTACTTGCATACAAATAGAAGAGCTTAGTCTTTGTATTAGTTTTTAAAAGTAGACTTTCTTGGCTTCATTTGAATTATTGATTACTAAAACAGTGTAAAAATCAAAACCAAGTTGGGGAAGGTTGGGGAATCTATCTTATCTTGCAATTAAAGTTGAGGTTTTATTATTATCATTATTTTATATTGATTTAAATTCAGCGAAACCTGTGATTCTGGATTCAAACCAAAAGATGGAAGTTTGTATGTTTGTTCCTTATTCTCAGAAGCATTTCAAATCTCACCAATTTCAAATCTCAATTCCATTTTATATATAATGGTAATAATACACGTTTTCTCAGTCGCTACCAGATGATTGTATGTGACAAATTTCTCACTTGTTTATGAAAAGAAAAAGAAAAAAATTAACTACAAAGCAAATTTTTCACAATACAAAATATTCAGTTAAAGTGATATTTTAAGACTTTCTTTTGCAATAAATCTCTGCCATTTTGCTTATATAGAAGGCATTTCAGGCTCCATATTGCCTTTTTTGGAGACTAAAGGTAGGTATAGGTTGAGGAGGAGTAGAAACTTTTCTGAAATGATGTATCCGTGGTGAAAGCTGGTAATAATCTGCACATATGGCATAAATTACCCTGTTACATCAACAAATATTTAAGTTGTAATAAATGTGATCTCCATATTTTCTCCATCTGTAGTGACCCCTATGTTTTCTTTTAATTTGAATGTGAAAAATAAAATCAAGTAATTATATCTGTTAAAATCTCACTAACACATTAAGATACTTCTTAAAATATTTATTTATTGCTTTGTTATGTCTCCATTGCCATCCCCACCCTCCACCGCCTCCCAACCCCTCCTTCCCACCCTCTATCCCCTCCCCCAGCCCTCCCATACCTCCAGTGTTATTATTCTCTGAATAAAGGTCCTAGGTATTGTCTCTCATATTGATAGAGCATTAGACTTTAAAGTTCTATCAAAGAAAAGACAGCTTCTTTGAGCTCACTGTATTTTCTGTGAAATATTCTTTTTCTGTTTTACTAGTAGTATGTGGAAATTAGGATTTGAGGTTGTAAGATAAGCCCTGAGGAAGGAAAGTAATCTGACCAGTCTATCAAATAATCACTTACCTGGCCACAAAAACAAACAAAAAAAAACAAAAACCCAAAATCAAAAACAAACAAAACAACAACAAAAACCTGCTATGTTTTTGCTTAACTCAATATACTAGTTAAAAATAGTGAAATACTCCCTGAGTTTCCCTCAATGTTTGGCTGTGGGTCCCTGCATCTGTTTCTATTATCTGCTGGATAAAGCCTCTCAGATGGCAGTAATGTTGGGTTCCTGTGCAGTTCCCTCTCTCCATCCACTTCTGCAGTCTATTTTATCTCCCCTACTTAGAGGGATTCAAGCATCTGCTCCTGAGCCCTCCTTGTTACTTAGCTTCTTTGAGTCTGTGGATTGTAGCAAAGCTATCTTGTGGAAGAGTTAGAGGAAGATTCAAGGGAGTTGAAGGAGTTAAGGATACTGTAAGAATACCTACATAGCCAGTTAACTTGGACAGAGGGCGGCTCATAGAGACTGAACCACCAACCAAAGAACTTGCATGGAGTAGACCTAGGCCCACTACACATATGAAGCTGATGGACTGTTTGGTCCTCAAGTGGGTCTCCTAACAATTGGAGGAGCAGAGTCTATCTCTGACCCCATTATCCTAGCAGATCTGATTTGTCTTGCATCCGTGGAAGAGGAGGCACTTAGTACTGATATAATTTGATGTGCCAGAGTGGGTTGGTACCGGGCTGGGTGAGTAGTAATGAGGGAAGTAGGTGAGAGGGTGGGACTGGAAGGAGAAGAGGGAGGGGGGTTGCGATTGGAATGTAAAATAAACAAATAAATTAATTAATGAAAACAATAGTGAAATGCACAAATCACCATTCTAAACATCATGCTATTGTGATTAAAGTTCTTTATAGAACCACCCTAGCTTCTTTATGGAAATATCCAATGCAAAGTACACTGACATTCCATATTCACAACAGCTTAGGGTGGTGCTATCAAGAGCTAGCAAACTTTAAATACTTCATTTTATAGAGAAAATTGAGAGCCAGAGAGATGAATTAATTTGACTAGGGTACTGCCATTAGAATTGAAAAGAGTAGGAGTTAGAGCCTAGCATATCATTGTCTTTCTACAGTTATTAGTTATTTGATCTATGTGAATATGCTGATGAGCCTTGAACACTGCTGTCTGAGATGACTCATTCTGCACAACAGAAAAGAGAAAGGCATTCAAATGAAGTGTCTATACTTTTAGAGAACAATACACAAGCTAAGAAAAAGCAAGCAAAAAGAACTAAATTTCTTCAAATGAAGTACTTCAGCAAGTACTTGTGAAACTTACTATTAGATAATTTCCCTTTGAGTTAGTGAGGTGGAATAAAATAGATGAACTTGTTTTTCCCTGGATTGGCATTTATCTGGTTCTTCTGACGTCTAGGCCAACAGATATATTTGTTCTGAATGCCTTCATGTTTCTCCATTTAAGGAGAGCAGATTTGGCACAAATGCATGGGTTATTGAAAGTATTATGTAGAGTGCTACAGTTATTGACTTTTCAAATTCCCTTTCAACTTCAAACTTTTGTCATTTTCTCAGGATCTTCTGAATCCAAGCTTTCATTTGTGATATAACCTCTGTTTTCTTTCTAATTAACAGAAGTAAGCAAACCATCTGGCATGGTGAAACATACCTGTTATAATCCCAGCATTTTGGGGAGGGGACTGAAACAAGATTTGAAGCTAGCACTCACATATGAGAGAAAACATGTAGCATTTATCTTTTGGGACCTACATGACTTCACCCAGCATATTATTTTCCAGATTCAGGCATTAACCTAAACATCCTATGATTTCATCTTTTTTTTTACATCTCAGTAATATTCCATTATAGATATGCTTCACATTCAAAACTTTTTATTCATTGTGTGAGAATTTCATATATGAGAACTGTATTTACATCATTTCTCCTACTCCCTCTCTTCCTTCCAATTCCTCTCCTTTCCCCATCCCCATTCCTTCTGTAATTCATGATCTCTTATTTTTTAATCATTACCATTACAAACAAGCAGCTATATACCAGTATAAACACACATATAAATATATACATGCAACCAACTGAGGCCATTGAATATGGTTCATGTGTATTTTAGAGTTGGCCCCTTAGGATTAGGAAACAAATTAGGAGGCTCATCCCTGGGGAAGACAGATTCTCCCTCTCTCAGTGGTCATTAATTGTCTTAGTGTCTCATTCACAGATGGAGCCTTGTGAGCATCACCCCATGCATGTTGGCATATGAGCTGCTGCAGTCATTGTTCAGGTCTTGTTTAGGGAGTCATAATGTTGAGATTTGATGGGTGCAACTACCCTGTCATAAATAAAAGTGTCACTTCTTAGTCTTCCAACTCTTAGAATGTTTCTGCCCCCTCTTCCACAATACTCCCTAAACCTTCATTGTAGAGGTTGTGTTTTAGATGGATCTACCGGGGTTGGATAACTCAAGGTCAGTTGTTCTCTGGTTTTTCCAGTTGTGGATCCCTGTAAGGATTTTCAGGTGCTGTACAAAGAAACTTCTCTGATGAGGGGTGAGAGCTTCATACATCTGTGGGTATAATGATAGATATTTGGAATGCAGTTAGGAATTATACTGGTTTAGGAAAGTGGCAGGAATCAGTTCTCCTCTAAGATCCTCAGCCTCTCCACCCAAGGGTGAGGTGATCTCGGTGACCTAGGTGTTCTAGGTTTACCATATCAGTTAAATTCTATCCTATTGTGTGAGCAGCCAGGATATCCTTGATACTGTTGCACTTTTCAGAATATCTTGCCATTCTGGTCATTGGGTTTTTTATATTTATTTATTAGTTCAGGTTACATCTCGATCACAGTGCCCTCCTTCCACCCCTCCCAGCCACACCCTCCCAACCTCCACCACCTCTCCCTTCCATCCCACTCCTCTGGAGTGGACTGTCCCTACATATCAGTCCCCTGCCACATTTCAGCAGTCATATGAGGGCCAAGAACCTCCTCATACACTGGGGGCCTACAAGCAGCACCACTAGGGCAAAGTGTCTCATTGACAGGTAAAAAGCCTATGTTCCTGTTCCCTTTGGTGCATTGGTTGTAGTATAGTTATCCAGTACTATATGGCTAAAATCCTACTATAAGTGAATAGATGCCATGTGCATCCTTCTGAGCCTGGGTTAGCTCACTCAGAATGAGCTTCTCTAGTTCCATCCATTTGACTGCAAATTGCATGATTTAGTTGTTTCTAATGGCTGAGTAGTATTCCATTGTGTAGATGTACCGCATGTTTTTTATCCATTCCTCGGTTGAGGGACATCTGGGTTGTTTCCAGTTTCTAACTATTATAAATAAGGCTGCTATGAACATAGATGAGGAAACTTCCTTGTGGTTTGGTGAGGAATAATTTGGATGTATACCCAGAAGTGGTATGGCTGGGTCTTGAGGTAGAGCAATTTCAAGTTTTCTAAGATATTGCCAGACTGATTTCCACAGTGGTTGTATAAGCTTGCACTCCCACCAGGAATGGAGGAGTGTTCCCCTTTCTCCATTATGGTTCTTAGGCATCACAGCTGCATAGATCTGTAGATTGTTTTTATCCTTGGCAGCTTGCATAGTTCCTTCTGGTACTATAATGCTAGTCCTCCGGAAGAAATCTTTCACGTAAGTTCCACCTGGCCACATCTTAAGTCTGAATTGTATGGTACTTTTTTATTATCCATTCATTAGTTGATAGACATATAGATTGACTCCATTTCCTCTCTACTATGAATAGAGCCCTAGTAAATATGGACATACAAGTATCTACATAGCAATAGCTGAAGTCCGTTAGGTGCTGATTTTATGCCACAGATCCATTTATATGTTTTGAGACCCCCCCCCACACATTGATTTCCAAAGCAGCCACTCTAGTTTACACTTCCACCAACAGTGCATAAGAGTCCCCTTGTCCCACACCCATGGCATCATTTGTTTCATTTGTATTCCTGATAATGTCAATTCTGACTGAGGTCACAGGAAATCTGACAGTAGTTTTCATCTGCATTTTCCTGATGGCTAAAGATGTGGTGACCATTTTAAAATGTGTATTTAGTAACTTGTATTTCTTTTGAGAGTTTTCTGTTCAGTTCCATAGCCCAATTTTTAATTGGGTTGTTTCCTTTCTTATTTTTTTTTTTAGTTCTTTGTATATTCTAGACAGAGGTATAGACCTGTTCTTTGGCCTGTCTCTTTATTCAGGTAACACTTTGCCCTGTGGAAGAACCTTTTCATTTCACAAGATCCCATTTGTGAGTTGTTTTATTTCCTGCTCTACTGTATTGCTATTCAGAATGTACTTTTCTATGCTCATAAGTTGAAATATTATCTATACTTTTTCCTCCAAATGTTTTATAGCATTGGATCTTATGTTGAAGTCCTTGACTCATTAGCAGTTGAGTTATATGTAGGTTGAGAGGTAAGGATACAGTTTTATTCTTATGCATTTTAAAATGAAGTTTTCCAGGCATTTGTTGAATTGAATTGTTCAGATATTGTTTTCTCCAATGTATAGTTTCTACATCTGTGTCAAATATCAAGTAGCTGTAATTGTATAGAGTTATATCTGAGTCCTCCCTTCTGTCAATTTTGTGCCATGTTGGGTTTGTTATTGTGCTTCTATAGTACAATTTGAAAAAAAGATGTGGTAATACCTTACATAGTATTTATTCTTGTTCATGATTACATTGATTTCTTTG
Organism: Lophiomys imhausi; assembly: GCA_907164525.1. Taxonomy (NCBI): domain Eukaryota; kingdom Metazoa; phylum Chordata; class Mammalia; order Rodentia; family Muridae; genus Lophiomys; species Lophiomys imhausi. The sequence continues at coordinate 319,334 of CAJQZJ010000122.1, read as the reverse complement.
GCCTTTTGTGTTCTCATATGAATTTTGAGGGTTTTTTTCTATGACTGTGAAGAAATTTCAGTGAGTATAAAGAAGTTTTTCATTGATCTTGACTTGAATCTGTAGATTTACTTGATATGATGGTCATTTTCCAACATTAATTCTTAAAATCCATGAGCATGGGATGATTTAGCATCTTCTTGTGTTTTTCTGAATTTTTTTTAGTGTCTTAAAGTTTTCAGTGAAGTAAGTCATTCCGCTTGTGAAGTTTATTCTCAGATATTTTTTTTTGTTTTGGTGTGTAAACTATCATGAATGTTTTGTTTTTATTTTGATGTAGAGACCAAACCCAAGGCCTCAGATATACTAGGTAAATTGTGTACTATTCAGATATACCTCCAACAGTACATGGTGATTTTTGTTTGTTTGCTTTGTACTTGTTTTTGATTTTGTTGAGGCATGAACCATGAGTTGACTTTGAACTTATATAGATTCCTCTCCTTCAGCCTCCAAAATTATGGGATTATAGGTATGAGCCACCATTCCTAGTTTATTAATTTTTGTAATCGAGAAATGAGATGGTTGTGGTTCAATATATGAAAAAAGGCATCAAGGACTTCTAAGGATTCAGATTTTAGGTTCTATACTGATATAACTGAACAAGGCTAAAAGAATATGACTTTAACATATAAAATCTTTCCACTCAAAATTAGACTGAAGAGAATAAGGAAACACATTGTATCTCAGAATTATAATGATTTCTGATGTTCTTTACATTTGTAGTAACTTTTGCCATTGATAAATAAATTATTTTTATAATAATAAAGCTTAACTTTCCAAATTAAAACCATCTACAATTATTAGAAAGAATTTGTAAATTATTTACAAATGAATATTATTCAAATGCCTGATTTATACTACATATATAAAATGTGTATCATCATCATTTCTTGGGGTATGGAGTTAGAGTAGATTGAATGGTGGTTTAATGTCCTTTTTTGACCTTTATTTATTTCTTCAAGTTACATCACAATCATATTCTCATCCCTTCTACCCCTACCAGTTCCACCTTCCTAACCTCTTCCCCTTCGTCCCCCTATCTGCTTTTTTTTTAATTTAAGGTGTATGTTTTCCCACTAACAGCTCCCCCTTTTACTCCAATAAAAGGCTATTTTACTATTTTTCTGTCACCCTACCTATTTATCCAATTTATGTTTGTCTTCACAGAAAACTGTTGGGTAGTTTATTTTGGTAAGGATAGCCTGGTTTATACTAAAATTTATTAGTTGAGGTTTTACATGGAGAACACAAAATAAAGTAAAGGGAAAGAAAAATGTTTCCAGAAACAGAATAGTGGAAAGAAAAAGAGTCAAGAAGACAATGAAAACACTAGGCAACTTGTAGAAGTTTATGTTTATGTATATTACACAGAAAGAATTTATTTTATCAAGTCTGCAACAATTAGAGCCCACAGACATATTATACATGTTATTAAAGTATTCTTTCTTCAATAAGAAAAATTGGTATACTTTCATCCCTAGCATGACTGCATACCATGGAGTGACCAAAAAAGCTAAAACATGAATAGTTTGGACTCTATAGTTTGACTAGGCTTTTATTTTAGGCCCTCAGTGTATTCTTGGATTTTTTTTCACCCTATGACAATTAGTAATAAGAGTTTCTCTAAAACAACTATTTACTGTATGGTTACATTACAGAATCATCAAGTATTTGCTTTGATTACTGTTTAAATTCTAATGTACCTGTTTTCTCCTGTGCCTATGGAAGAGCTCCCATATTGAATGTGCCCATAGACAAGGCCACAGAATTGTGTTCAAGAATCAATAGTTAATGCCTTGAGAGATACTACTGCCTCTTTGTTTTTCTCTCATTTAATAAAAATTTTGCATAGAAAGAAAACCACAGAAAAGAAGAAATAAAGGCTGGCAAGCATCCTCCTCCTGATATATATTTCCAAGTTTATATATCTTGACCTTTGCCCAAGAGCTTATATTTTCAGCAAAACAGCTATTAAGAAGAGATATCTTATTTTTATGAGTTTGGTCATTAAGGCTCATGGGCTAAGAAAAGCAGATAGGGTTCAACTAAATGTGCTGAAGGAGGATCAGTGCTGGTGAAGATGACAAGATGTTCTTTCTATGAATCTGCTCGCTCCTTACTCATCCAGGAAATGTGGCCAGTGTTTTATCATCTTCTTTTTCTCTACTCATCATTCATTATATGCATGTATGAAATTGTCAAAATCAAATTTAAGTAATAAAACATTTTCAAATGTAAAAAGTAAAATATTCCAAAACATGAAAAGATGGATGTTCAGAATAGTTATCAGAGAAATTAAAATCTCGTATTTGTCTCCCATGCCTGTCTATTCACTTTTTTTCTCTACTATGAATCTCTTTCTCACATTGTCTGTTTGGTTTGGTTTGTGATTCACTGAGTTAAATTAAGGCTGGGTTTAATGATAATCTGGAATACAATGGTTCCTTCCTCTCCCAGAATCTATCAACAGCCATTAGTTCATAGAGTAAGAGCCCAGGAACTCCTCTACCATCCATGAAATATTGTTGACAGGGGTAGTTTTATGCAGACTCAATGCAAATAATTGTGGTTGCTGTGACTGTATCATGCCCATTGGAAGGCATTTTGCTGCCTTTCTCTTTACTGTTTAGATCTTACATAATTCCCACTCTTCTTCTACAATGTCCCCTGAACGTTAAGAAGGTGACACAGTGTCTTATTTGAGGATAAGCCCTCAGCTGTCAGTTATTTTCAACATCTGGGGACAGCCATGAGTCTCTGCATTCACTTATATCCACTGCAAAGAGCAGCTTCTCTTACTAAGGCTAAGGTTATCTTTTGTCTATGGGTATAAAAACAGGTAGATGGAATTTTGAAGCTATCTCAGTTTTGTTAAACAACAGTAGTAAGATACCCCTCATTGGGCCTGTGACCTCCCCAGAAAGTTGACCAGGTTTAAAGTATCAGTCATCAGTTTCCTCCTCTGGGATAGTCCTCAAATCTAAACAGAAGATCGTTGGTTTATCACTGTAAGAATCCTGCCTCTAATAATAATATTTCATTATCTATCCATCTTGATGACTGGACATTGTGAATGTAGGTTATACTGTATAATGTTCATAATTGTTGCCTAATTGTTCTAATTGTTTTGTGTTGTATTTATTGTTATTTTTAAAAGTAATAAAGTGAAAAATAAGTAGGAAAAAAATCCTCCCTCTTTTGCACTAGTGGACACATCTTAATTGGCAAAATGCTTTTGAGTTTTATAGGGTTCACAGATGGGATAGACCATTCATGTCTTTTCTCCCTTAGCAGTCAGCTCTAGTACTTTCAAAGCTAGTCAGCAGACAGGAAGTTTCCAGCTCAGTTCCAACATGTTTGCTGTATATTTTGAAATAGAGGTGTGCACTTTCTTCATCATTAGGGTCTTATTCTCTAGTTCTAGATGGCAACAGAGAAAGGAGGCAAGAGCCTATATTATTTTAGAAGCCATTAGGATCTCCCCATTAACTATTATCAAAGTATTCTCAATCTGACAATGAAATTTTTCTTTAGGAAAAATATTCCTCTAGTGGCAAAATTATCTAGCCATGCAGGATATCTCTCTTCAGTATATTTTAAATTAGACTACAATATAATAAGTTTTTACATGGTTTTTTTCATAACTCTGTTTTCTTTTAACCTCCCTCCATTTCCCACTCATCTCTCTAATCTGACCAGTCCCAGTATTCTTTTTCTCTACTCTATTTTACCTATGATCTACTTTTCTTTCTCCCTTAAGATGACACCCTCCTGCAATGTTCTCTTCCTAATTTCATGGCTTCCACAAGTACTCCATCTTAAATAAACAAAACTAATGAGTTGAAGTGAAAATCCCCACATGAGAACAAAGATGCAGGTTTTATCCTTCTGTTCCCAGTAGGTTTTTTTTTTAATCTCATTCATTTACCTGCATATTTCATAATTTGATTTTTCTTTGCAGCTGAACAAAAGTCTACTGTATACATGCATCTCATTTTCATTGTATATTTGTCAGTTGATGGACATCTAGGCTTTTTTTTTTCCTAGCTATTATACATAGAGCAGCAATGAGCTTGTATGTTCAAGTATCCAGGTAGAAGGGTAAAAATCAGGGGGAATATAACCAAAGAGTGGTATAGTTGGGTCATATGGTAGTTTTATTTCTAGGTTTTTAAGAAATCACACTAATTTATAGAGGCTACACTAGCTTGTATTTGTATATTTTCTTGATCCTTCCCTCATTTCCAATTGTGTTGTCATTTAATGGCTTAATTATAAGCTTTTGGCTTTTGTTTTGGCTATTTGTCTTTTAGGGATGATACCTTAACATTATACATTTTTTTAAAGCAAGCATTTCTGTTTCTCTACTGAAGTTTCATTTTAGATACCTTTGTTGCTTTGCTAGATATGAATGCATGCAGTATCCTTGACTTCCTTGCTGAGTATGCTGACAAGGCCCAGAAATTAATTAGAAATGTATAAGAAATTTACATTTGATTCACTATCCTATCCCCATAACCTTCTGAGACAAGGAGAATTCACATGCAAATTTGATGTTTTCAGTTGTGTTATTTGACTTTATTTGAGTTGGAGACAATGAATATGTGGTATTCAAATTGGCATACTCATTGTAGTCTGTAGTATGGGACATTTGGGGAGAAAACATTGGATTTTTAAAGTATTTACATTATGTGTACTTATTTATTTAATTGTGTGTATGTGTAATGTGTACTTGCATACATGATATATATGTGTGTGGGCATGCTCATGCCAAGATGTACTTGTGGAGGTCAGAGGACATCTTGAAACACTCAGTTCTCTCCTTCCACCAGTGGGTCCTATAAATTGAACTCAGGTCTTCAGGCTTGGCAACAAACATCCTTTCCCACTAAGCCATTTCCTCAGAACAAACATCTATCATTTAAACTTTTAGATACTCTGAAGTACTGATAAGGTTTACACAATATGTATGGACTCTGCATTTGTAAGTGAAACAATGGAAATAAATAATAACTCAGAATACTTTTTTTAACATTTATTTATTTCTTCAAGTTACATCATATTCCCCTCCCTTCTCCCCCTCTCGGTTCTACCCTCCTGCCCTCTTCCCCCTCACCCTCCTATCTGCTTTGTTTGTTTGCTTAATTTAAGGTGTATCTTTTTCCCCCTTTTAGTCCAATGAAAGTCTCTTTTTCTTATAACAATAAATACAATATAAATCAATAAGAACAATTAGGCCATAATTATGAAAGTTATATGGTAGAACATACATTCCCAATGTCCAGTCCATACATATTTGACAACTAATAATAATATTCTATTATCTATCTTGATGATTTTAAAGTTCTACACCTAACTCAGTTTCCATCCTAATTTGCATTACCAACTTAAAAACATCTTCTTAGCCCTAGAACATCCTTTTAATTCTTAAACAACTTAAAATTTAACTGTGAGACTATAACTACCTAGTCCTCATCCACATCAGAGACCTGAGAAGGGTAAATATATATGAATATACAGAAAGTGCAGAGCCAGTAGCTTCCAAAACTAAGAAATGACAGACAACAGGATGCCTGGACAGGCCCAATTTCTCTGACTAAAAACTTCTTAGGAGCCGGGCGGTGGTGGCGCACGCCTTTAATCCCAGCACTTGGGAGGCAGAGGCAGGCGGATCTTTGCGAGTTCGAGGCCAGCCTGGTCTACAAAGCGAGTCCAGGACAGCCAGAGCTGTTAAACAGAGAAACCCTGTCTCGAAACAAAACAAAACAAAACAAAAAAAACCAAAAAAAAAAAGCAAAACTTCTTAGGACATTTAAATAGCTGAGCACAAAAAGACTGGACATCAAATGTTACTATTAACTTTCTTAACCATTTTTCCATTTTTTGATTTTTTTTTGGTTTTTTAAGACAGAATTTCTCTGTGTAGCCCTGGCTATCCTGGACTTGCTTTGCAGACCAGGTTGGCACCTGCCTCTGCCTCCTGAATGCTGAGATTAAAGGCATGTGTCACCACACCCAGCTCATTTATCCATTCTTATTTGCACCCCCAAACAGGTTTCCTACATCCCAAATCAGCAGGAAGCAATTTTAAGAAAGTGACATCCCATTCCCAGAAGGTGGGGTGTGATTTTACCCCCTTTGGTCATTTGATGGGTTATAGATGTTTGTTGTTATTTAGAGGGATTGGTTGCAAGTTGTTAAATGGTCTTGTTAAACAAGGTTTAGGAAGTCAATCTTTTTTAGTTTTGCTTTAGACAACTTATATCTGTGATTAGTAAACTAAAGTTTAAAAATCATTAGTCACATGTCAGAAGAACAAAAACATTTTATTTTTACTTTACTTTGACCACTCACTTATACATTTATTGACAAAATAATACCATAAAAATGTTCGTTTTTCTGCTCATAAACCTATTCCTCATATTACAGTTATTTTATTTCATTTATTTTTGAGTTTCATTCATATATACAGTGGAACATGATCATATGTACCCCTATTTCCTATTCAAATTTCCCTACATGTCCCCAAAAGATGCCTTTCCCAACTTTATGTCTTTTTGTGAAAGATAGTTTTATTTAGAATTTCATGCATGCTTGTGTGTTTTAATAAATGCTACCCATTATTCCTCCTCCTCCAATTCCTCCCTATCTCCTATACCATATTTCCATCTGTACTTCATGTAGTCTTTTTTTTTGTTAGCTCACAACGTTCACTTAGTGTTATCTATATATGTATGATTGTAGTACCATATACTGAAACATGGGTGACCTCCCAGAGACTGCATCTCTGATTCAAACATACTTTCCCTCCCTAGCATTCATAAACTGCCAATAGCTCCTCAGAGGAGGAACTTCATATGCCCCTCCACTACCCATGTGGGGAATTTACTTAGCTTGAGTTTTGTACAGGCCTTGTGATTCGGTCACACCAGTTCATGTGTACAACAATGTTGTGATATCTATCAAATATTGTTTTACATGAGGCTTCCACTGTTCCCTCCATTACCCATCCTGAGAATTTACTTGGCTTGATTTTGTACAGGTCTTTTGATGCGGTCACATCAGTTCATATGTGCAACAATGATGTCTTATCTGTCAAATACTGTTTTACATTAGGCTTCCAGTGTTTCTAGTTATAATCTTTCTACTCCCTCTTTTGTGATGATCTCCAATGCTTCAGGGGGAAGCGGTGTAATATTGATGTCATATACAGCAGAGAACTCCAGTGTCTATCTCTTTGCACATTGTCCTGTAGTAAGTCTATATATTAACCTTCATGTGCTGCCAAAAAATGCTTCTCTGATGAAAGTTGAGAGGTGTACTAACTTATATCCATAAAGATAAGAAATTATGAGGCAGCTTAATACTATTGCAATTAAGTAAGATGATAGTACTAATCTCTTCCTTAGGGCCTATGTCCTACCCAGAGATGAGGTTTTGGGAACATTAACATTGCCAGTCATGGGTTGAGTCTTATGTAGTGTTCTATATCCAGTTAGAAAGTAGTTGGTGAGTCCCATAATAATTGTGTCATCATTATACCAATGGTCACATCTTTTCAGCTCTGTCATTTTTGTAGCTATTAGGGTTCACAACTTGGTAACATTGTTAATTTCTTTTTTTATTTGTTAGTATGCATAGAATCTTCTAGAACTATGAAATCTACCCAATAGGGATGAAGCTTCCAAGTTGGTACCAGCTTGATGTCTTCATGTCATATGATTCAAATATGTGCTATCTTCAGCAATAGGATCTTGCCATCAAGTTCTGGAGGGTAACCAAGAATAGCTTGTAAAATGTAGTAGTATATGGGACTCCACTGAACAAAAACACTTGAAGAGAGATAACCCATATGTAGTAATGTTTTATTTGATGGTGTATGGAACCTAGGAGTGTCAATGTTTCCCCATTACACCGTAACTATTTCAAATCCTTTTATTTATGTACAAGTACATATTTTAAGAAGCTTCTACAGTAATAGGTTTCCATGCGGCCCTTCCAGAAGTGTTTAGTGTTAGTTATCTTCCCTCATATTCCTTCCTCTACCTTACCCCCTATTCCTCACTTATTCAAAGTTACCTATTATGCTGTTCCCCTTTTCTTCTTCATACCTCCTGTGTTATCTTTCCCTTGAAATCTCTACCTCATTGTCCATTACTCCTTTCCAGGGTTTTATGAGCACTCCAATTTAAGCACATTCAAATCTAGCATCCACATGTGAAAAAGGACATGCAGTTTTTGACTTATTATCTCATTCAGAATGACTTCCTTCTCTGTCCATTTACCTATGAATTTCAAATTTCCATTCTTCATACCACATTTTCATTATCAGTTCATTAGATGAACATCTAGGCTGTTTTACTTCCTGGATATTATGAATAAAGTAGCAATGAACATTGATGAGCAAATACCTCAGCCGTATGCCTAAGAGTGATACAACTGGACCAAGTGGCAGATAATCTTCTAGCTTTTTGGGGAGCCCTAAATCTGATTTCTATAGTGATCCTATAATTTGAACTACCACAGTGAAAAAATTTTCTGCTTTTCTGATACTCATGCCAGCATTTGTAATCATTTGTTTAGTTGGTCTTAGCTGGTCTCAGAGTGTTTTAAGTTGCATTTCCATGATGGCTAAGGATATTTGGCATTCCATTTTTGTCAAGTTCTTGGTTTGTTTGCTTGCTTGCTTGCTTGCTTGTTACTTTTGGTGTTTAGATTTTGAGATCTTTGTACATTCTAGACACTAGCCCTCTGGCAGATGAATAGCTACTAGATTTTCTCCTATTCTGTAGGCTGTTTCTTCAATCAAATGATGGTGTCCTTCACTGCACAGAATTTTTTAAGTTTCATGAGCTCAGATTTGAAACTTGTAGGTAGGTCTTAATGCCTGTACTATTGGGTTCCTGTTCAGAAAACCCTTTCCTGTGCCTGTAAGCTGAAACACATTACCTGTTTTCTCCTCTAATAGATTCAAGGTATCAAGTCTCATGTAAAGGTCCTTGATCCATGTTGGAGTTGTTTTGTACATTGGGAAAGATAAAGATCTAGCTAATTATTCTACATGTAGTTATTGAGTTTAATCAGAATCACTTGCTGAAGATTCTGTCTCTTCTATACTATATATTTTTGGCCTCTTTGTCAAAGATCAGGTAGCTACATAATCATGTGCTTATATCTGGGTCCTTAACTCTATCTGTTGATCAATGTACTTGTTTTGTGCCAGTACCATACTGTGTAGATTACCATGTCTCTATAATTTAACATAAAATCAAGATTATTGATACCTCTAGCAGTGTTCATTTGGTATTGTTGCAGCTATTTGGGATTTTTTAAGATTTTTTTTTGTGAATAATTGGCTTGGAATTTTGTTGAACCTGTAGATTGTCATTAATACAAGGACCGTTAATACAATATTAATCCTACTAATCCATAAGCATAGGAGCTATGTTAATCTTCTTCATTATTTTAAATTTATTTTTTCAGTGTCTCAAATTTTCACTGTACAAGTGAAACTGTACTTTTTAATTATTAACCACTTATTTACTAATAACTATATTCACTTATAACAAATAAACTTAACTACTATTCCTATAAATTCCTACAACCTTTATGAATGCCTACAACCCCTATAAATTCCTACAACCCCTAAGACCTAACCACTAAACCTATTGATAACTATTACAACGATTTTTCTAAGGAAACAGTCTCTGGGGCAGGTCCTCAGTCACCAGGAAACCAGTCTCTGGGGTAGACTCTTTAATGCACTTAGCAGTCTTTATTCTGGAATATCTCAGACGCAGATCCCTCAGGGTAAATTGGCTATGGCAGTCTCACCTTAAATAAGGCTTGAGGCTTTCTTCTCTCTGAGAGACCTCAGCCATCTGTAGGCCAACTTATTTCCTTCGTATCAGCAACTCTGCTGCTCTGCCTCAGTCTTTAAAGCCAACCACAGTTCCATCCAGGCCACTGTTTGGACAGGTCAAACCCCTCTAGGCAAAAGCTGAGCCACAGGGTTTAGTCCTTGGCCGCCTTTTGCTGTCTTGCTGAGGCTTTCTCTGCTCACCAGCGTCTTTCTGGCTCATGGAGATCTGGCCAACAGTTCACCAGCACTTTCTCCAGCAGGACTCACTAGCATCGGAGCTCTCTAGTATGGGGGGGCCCTTAGTACGACTCTCCTGGGCTCATCCACTTGTTCATAAATAGGATCGCTCCTTGTTCCACCTGTTTCAGCTTAATTTGGGCTCTGCCCACTTAGCAGTTGAAAACAATGCCAGGTCATAAAGTCTTTCCTTGTTTCACTTGGCTTCAACCTTGTTTTTCAGTCCATAGAGACTCCCCTCGTTTCACGTGACTTCATCCATAATCTGATAAGCTAATTGCTCACAACAAAATTGATCTTCATGCCCTGGATTAACAGACTGTATCAGAAACCTAAATATTTACTAAATCTAATTTATGTTAACCTATCTCCCTACATACAAGGCTTTCACTTACTTTATTTATTCCAAATATTTTTAAGCTATTGTGAATATTATTCTTTTATTTATTTCTTTTTGGTGTGCCTATCAGTTGTATACAGGAAGGCTATTTATGTATTTTAATTTTATATCATGACACTTTGATGAATGTGTTTATTAGCTATAGGAATTTTCTAATAGAGTCTCTGGCCTCTTTTATATATAGAATCATATCATCTATAAATAAGAATACTTTGACTTCACCCCTTCCTATTTAGATTCCTTTTATCTCCTTCTCTTGTTTTACTACTTTAGCAGAGATTTCAAGTGCTGTATTGAGCACAAGAAGAAAGAATGGATATATTTACCTGGTTCCCGATCATAGAGGAAACGTTTTGAGCTCCTTCCATTTATCTTTATACTGTCTTTAGGATTGTTTAGTTTGCTATTATTATGTTGAAATATGTCCACTATATCATGGAAGGGTGTTGAATTTTCTTAAAGACCTTTTCTTCATCTAATAAGATGAGCATGTG
>CAJQZJ010000122.1:221558-288302 GCA_907164525.1 Lophiomys imhausi | reverse complement strand
CCCATCAGGTAGCTACAAATATCTGTGGGTATAAGGATAAGATTCAGAATGTAGTAAAGACTCATGCTGACCTAGAAAAGTGGCAATAGTAGATTCATTCTAAGATCCATGACCTCACTAGCCCTGGGAAACTGCCTAGATTTCTAGTACTAGGGATGATTTCTGTTGAGTGGGCCTTAAGTCCAATTAGGCATCTGTTAGTTACCACAAACATGTGAGTACTGCTTACTGCCCCTTTATTGATACCTTGGAATGCTGACAATTGTGGTTTTTAGGAGTTTCAGCTAGATATTACTGTTTAACTGCTTCTTCCCCTGGCAGCATGCAATTTTTATTTTCTGGTACTGTGGAGCTAGACTACGGAAAGGAGGTTTTCACGTTAGATTTCACTCAAATCAATCTGTGTCCTAAGTATGCAATCTCTTCAGTAATAGGAGCCCACCCTCACTCAACCCCTGAGAGATAACCAAGGGTCTAGTCTTTATTATTGAGGAAGTCCCTTGTAATATTCTGACTAATCATTTGAAAGGAGGTTCCTAATTCTTGGTACTGGGACTTTTGTTAATTAATGATTATTGTGGAAAGCACTGTCATCCCATCTGGCATAACTTCCTTTAATATATATCTTATGTGCATGTATGTCTTTCTCTCTCTCTATTTCTCTTGCTCTCTGTGTGTGTTTGTGTGTGTATGTGTGTGTTTGTATGTGCATGTGCATATGTATATATTATGTATGTATAATTCTAGGTAAATATATAATAGTATGATTCCTCAAGGTGTTATCACACAACATTGGTGATATTTGTCCCTTATCTCTCTTCTTCTTCATTGACATCTCTCCTCCCCAGTTGGAGACCCCCTCATTTTTCATTTATTTCCCACTTCATGTCATGTGTATCCTGATATTCCTCTGTGAACTCTCACCTCCAACCATGCTCCCTTTACATTTTCCTGGTTTCAGTGTTTAGACCGTGCTGTATACTCACATTTGGAACTAGAAAACACAGATTAGATAGAATGTGCAGAAGTTGTCTTCCTGGGTCTGGGTTTCCTACTCAACATAGTATAATATTTTCTAGATCTATATTTCTCAGAGGACCTCTATTATGTTTCATTTTATTGGGATTTATTAATTAGTGATTTCTAATTCTAATGCAAAAGTTCAAGTGCTATAGAAAGGAAATAGTGCTAGATAAAAAATTCTTTGTTCTCTATTCTGTTATATTTTCATGAGTTTGCAAGACTATGTAATAGCTTTGTATTTTGCTTGTTCATGAAGGAGACTGTATTTGTGCTGATAGAATGATATGGGGGAGGAGGTGTCTGTCCCTTATGAAAACAGAAGTTGGTTTTGAATTTTGGTTGACTGTGATGACTCTAGTGAGCCCTCTGGTTCTCCCTTAGATAGACATAGACTTCAATGTTAGTTTAGTTTTGTTGTTTCTGTTTTGTTTTGTTTTGTCTTTGTATTATATGGCACATAGTAGATTAGACAACCACAGAGAAAAGAAAAAAAGGGTTCAAATAATATGCCAAGAAGATTGTTGAGATATGCACATTTTAGCAACTGCAGCCTATATTTGGCAAGTAAAACTTAAGAAGACATATATGCCATCCAAAATTTGACACATTATCTGATCCCTAGGCAATCCAGGAAGAGTTTCTCTATTCTCACCTTTGTCTTAATTTCTGGAAACATTCCATGGAACACTTCTAGTTTATACCTATTTGTATTGCAAACACAAGTCACAGGGCTACTTTGGCCCCAAGATATAAAAAAAGAAATGAATTAACAGTTTAAACATAAATGGAAGACAAGACAATGCTCTCCTTTCCTCCATGCATATTTTCTGAGTGTTAATTAGCTCTCTAGTACATAGAGCTATTCACTGGGGATACTATAGAAGAATACATAGTGTATATGTTCCACTGCTCACTGAGGAACTCTTTCCAGCCAAAAATTCCTCTACCCTACCATGTTCTGCATTTGGAAAACAGTTAATGGATAAGAAATATTAAAGAAGGGAGTTGAATTTGAAGGCAAATAGTATAATAGAAGATCCAGAGACAATTCCAGCCACAGTCTTCATGGTGTGACTTCTTCCAATTCACAGAAAGTGAATTGGATAGGCCTCGAGGAGGTCTTCAGTACATATGTCTAGAAGATAAGGTCAATGAAGCTTTAATTTTGATACAGAAAGAACTCTTAAATATATTTACTCTATTGAAAGAGCACATAACTTGAAGACAGATTGTATTTGTATTTGCATATAGCCTTGCCAATTGTGAGAACTTGTGTAAGCACTGGTTTTAAGTGTGATAGTTTATGGAGCTTTTTGCTGAGGAACTAGTAAAATTTAAGAAAATTAATGTCATTGTTTGGCTGTTGCTTATGCTGCACCTTCATAATCTAGGAAAACCACTGGTAACTTTTTCTCAGAATAGAGATTTGGGGAAATGTATCATACTAAAAAGCATATTCCTAATTTTATCACATTATCTTTCAAACTATTCCAGACTTTTATATCTGTAATACTAGCACATCAAACCCTTTAGGTGTTAGTGAAGGTCCTTTTCTTTTGCTCTGCACTTTTAGAGGGTCAGACTGAACAGCATTGTATCACAATTCTCTGCAAGCTTTATTCAGAGTAGCTTTATTGGACTCACTTCAAGTGAATTATTTCCTGCAAAAAAAAATCTGAAAGATCTAAGGCTGGGGAAATGGTTCAGTAGGTAAAATGTTTGCTGAGAACCTGTGTTCAAGTCCTCAGACCTCATATAAAGTTGAGAGGTATCTGTGCCTGTAATATCAGTACTGCTACAGTGAAATGGTAGGCAGACACAAGAGAATCTGCAGATGCCCATGAAACAGCGTACCTGTATATATACAGTGGCCCACAACAAAGGGACTCTGTGTTAACCAAGGAAGAAGGTGTATATCAACCTCATCTAATTTTCACAATCACCCAGTGGCCTACATGAACCTATACATAGACACACAAATGCACACACTCATCCATATATGAGCATCATAACACCCATATACACATATATCATAGACACAACACAAAAAAATATTTGATAGCAAAATAAATGTATCATGATCCTCAGAACTTTTTGTAGTTTAATAGTAGCTTGATTACCCACAACAATAAACTATATGGATTGAATTTTTGAGGAATAGAACAATGAAATGGGTTATGGTGTGATATGTCATTTGGTTTTCTTTACAACTGTTATAAGATATTTTAGCTCTGTCAATGACTTGACAGTCTATGCTAAAGCATAACACAGCTAATGTTACTCAGATGACTGGCCTATTTGACGTATTGTCCACTTCCGGAGTATCCTTACAGTGAGAAGTCTAAAGTTACCTTTTGGGTTGAAGTAAATCCAGCTCTTTAAATTACGCCTGAAACAACTCATTCCCTTTTTGCTCTATGATGAGAAGAACCAAGTTCTGCTATCAGTAGGGGTCTTTATTAATCCATTGTCTGTAACTGTTTCAAGATTTTTGGAAAATGGGGAGAGAATTGAGAACGGAAAAAGTTCTCACATTACCTTCGATTAACCTTCAGCCCAGCCATGGTGCCCAAAGTACATGAATTACCACATATACTATTTTAAACCTGTAATTCCGCATCAACATTTGTCTTCTGAAAAAAAAACATAAGAATTTTTGTTGTGTACGTGTGTTTCTATATCTCCAGACTCTTTTTCCCTTTGTTTGTTTCTTGTGGCATTATAGAGGTACATAGCTTTTGTATAATGAGCTCAGAGCAAGAGTGGTCTCAGAGACAGTTAAAGCCTTTGCTAGACTGACTTGTTACTGAGTTGATGCCAACTACATTACTTCTCCTTAAAAACATACTTAAAAATGATACTTCTTGAGACAAGGGTGTGGTAGGTGAAAAGAGATAGCTCAGTGGTTAAGAGCACTTGCTGCTCTTGCAGATGACCCAGGTTCTGTTCCCAAAACCATAATAGGTGTCTCATAACTGGCTGTCATGCCATAACTAGAGGGTCCAAAATCCTATTTTTGGCCCCATAGGCACGTGTATGCATGTAGCACACATACAGTTAAGCAGGTAGGCACACGCACACATGCACATAAAGTAAATAAATAAGTAAAGATTGAATTCTCCTACTTTTTGGCATGTCAAAAAGGATTAACTGCTATCAATTTCATCATATTTGTTGGTTCCCCTGGGTTGCCTGAAAATTCAAATATTTCTTTTTTCTTGAGCTTTGTTATATTCAAAGTCGTCCTTCCCATTATCTTATTTGATACTCAGAACAGGCATTTTTATTTTTAAAATGAAAGAACTCACTCAATTGTGAGAAGTTGGTTGCTCCAGATAACATATCTGAGAAGTAGGGGCAGAAGGAATTGAACCCTAGGTTCCAGCCCATTAATATGCCTACTAAGAAACACTGGGTTAGCAATTAGGCAGTGCAGGTGGTTTCCATATGTGATATAGGTCTAAATGTGAACAATCTCCCTGAAAGACAGCCATGATTTATGCTACATAAGTATTCTGTAATGTTTGTATTCTGTAATATTTCTTTCATTTCTTCAGGTACTCATAGGCTTTCCAGGGGAAGGCAAGCTAGGGCAAGTCCAAATAAACACCATAAAGTTTGAGTGCTTACTCCCAAAGCTGGCCCAACTGCTTTAAAATACTCATTTGGTAGTAGAAGATAGTACTTACATAAATTATATTCATTAGTACATTAATATAGATGGATATTTTTGCTGAAAATATTTGAGAGTCTGTAATACTTTCTGATTTAAACACACTCTTTAAATCATAAAGACACCATCACATTGTGCATATTGTAGAGAATTCTACTGAATGCTTGTACAACAACTACTTGATATAATGGGAGGGAAATAATTATATTTGGTTAGATTTGGGGTTATGGTCACTCAGAGTATGATCCCAAGCAAATTATTTAACTCCTCTGAACTTTGATTTGTCTTATCCTTTAAGGTAGAATTTTGAAATACCACATTGTATGATTGTTAAAAGAATGAAAATAAGATCCAGCACTAGACAAAGACACCTAGCAAATATTCCTTCTCTCTTTCGCCCCACCCCAGGCTGTGCCCCCAGTCACTGTTAAAAGTCTGTTTACATCTTACTCCTTGTTGAAGTGCACAGCTCCTGTAAGGACTGATTAGTTTTCCTTCTTTCAAGGCTCCGTGTGTTCTGCCCCACCCTCCAAGTTCTGGGGGCTTCCAAGTAGACAGGTACAGGATGTTCCGTGGTACACCACAGGCTGATACTCAATCTGCTGGCCAGCAGTCTCAGTTGTTCTTTGCACACATTCCATATGAAGGCACACTCCAGCTCTTGGTGCCCATGTATGTGTCACTACTTCTTGCACCCAAATCCACTACAAGTTTGTAAAAATTGAGCTCAGACTTGCCCTGGAAGCGTTTTCCCATGCTGTTCTTGCCCCAACACTGTTTTACTAAAAGAGATGTTTGTTGGTCCTGCTCTATACTAGAATCAAAGTGATCTGTAATATCTTCTGGTCTCAAGGAATCTCAAAGATCTTTGCAAGGCAATGTGACTAGTGCCGAGGGCCACAGAGGCTAGGACAGCAGCCGCAACCCAGCACTCCACAATTAGTCATGCTCAGTCTGAGATAATCAAGCTTGTTTTTATTGGAAGAACCAAAGAGGGAGGGAATGTCAGTTGGCATTTTCCCCACATACTCTTTCTGAAAGTGTCCTTGGCTCTTCAAATTTCACCTAAATAACCAGCTCAGGAAAATTTTCCACTACCAGAAAGCAAAATGTGGTAGTGCCAAGCTGATGACAAGGTGATGTCCCTGGATGTTGAGTAAACAGGAGTGACCTCAAGATTGGCTTTTATTCTCCACCTACTTTTGTACCTTAGGTTCTTTCTCCAGCTTGCTTCTTTCCCCTTCCCAGTTTCCAGTGTGTTGTCAGGTACAGGTCAGCAAAGGCATAGAGAGTGTAATTTTAGGATGATACTTAGGTTTTCTACATTTATCATCCTAATCATCACACCATTAATTTTATATTAAAGAGAAATTTGGAAATAAAAATACAATTGCAACTGGGCTTCTTTCCCACTAATCACACTCAGTATGCTTGTAACTTCATGTTGAAACTTGTCTTTCTGGTTTTACTTAGATTCATAAAGTCAAGGGCCATCACTTTCTTTTGTCAGGCCCATATACTAAGTCCAACAAAATGTTTGCTGACTATAAATTAAAATCTAATTAAGAACTCCACTGCTAGTATTTTATCTTCTGCCTTGCTCATAAGTAGCTGACTGAATCTAACTACCTTGTTTCTATTTCTATATTTTCCAAAGCAAATTTTAGCTCAAGGGCCTTGTAGAGACAATATATGTTCAAATTGAGCCAACTGCTCTTTTCAAGGTGTTCTAACTGGGATAAATTTGAGGATGGACTTGCACTGACCTTTGTTTTGCCAGTGAAATTCTCTTTCTTGTGGTATTGACTACTGTGTCCCACAAATATCCCGTATGAGAAAGTTTGTTATTGATACACATTTTGAGGACACATTCAACCTGAGTAGACCTGAATAGATTGAGCATTCCTTGTCTGCCTCCCAGAAATCACTGCCTGTTTCCACAAAGAAGAAAATTATAGGGGTATTCTCAAGAACAAGTCCTAAAATTAGACCTGGCAGATGTGATTTTTGGTGAGCAGCTGGGCGAGATGCAGCCAGCCAGTTTCTCCTAACATTCCTAGCTTATTCAGATAACTGAGGAGCAACACTGAAACATGGGGAGGAGATGAACCTTCAAACTTGCTTCTTGGTTGTTTTTACATAATGAATATTTAATATTTTAATAAAGAAGCTTATAAAACATGAAGGAATTTTTTATTTACTCTGAAGTTGATTTTTTTTGTTTCCTGTTAGTGACAGAGTTAAAAGTATAACTCTTTTCTGTTTTATTTCTTCCATCTTCCCAGATATTTAATGAGCTGAGAGAACCCTACCATTCCAACCTATACCAGTTATAAAGACGGAAATTTGGTTTATGTCATACATTTGTAAGATTGGGACTAGAAAGATGACTCAACAGTTCAGAACATTTTTGTGCTCCTGGGTTCAGTTTCCAGAAAGCTCACCAACTGTAACTCCAACTCCAGTGGATGTGACACCTCTTCTGGCCTCTGCAGGCACTGTAATGTGGATGGTAGAATTACATACACTCCAGTACACAAATGCACATATCAAATTAGTTAATTAATGAATGAATTAATATACTAATCTTCATAAACTGTGAGAACACATGAACTAAGTTGAGATGGAGACGTAAATTTTCTTTTCCTGTTAGGATGAATTTGAAGAAGATCTTAGAGTGAAAGCCTTGTACTTAAGCCCATATCACTAGGAAAGACTGGGCGCTTACTGTACTAGCAATTGCTCAAGCTTTTTTACCTTAATATTTGAAGTCAAGGCCTGGCTGTGCAATTTAATGATCTCAAGACATGTGATTTTACCTCTTTAAACGTCAGTTTTCTTCATCTGTAAACGGGAAATAATGACAATAATTACTACTTCACAGAGATTGGTAAAAGTACTTATCTCATTAGGGAGAGACTGAAGTCAGGTAAGTGATGTGGGAGCACTTTGTAAATGGTAAAATATGAACTTAAAGCTCTTTTCCTTTTCCTTTCAATGCACTCTCACTTGTATTTTCTGCGTTCTGTATGGCATGGAGAGTTAGTTAAATGTGACTCTGGACAGAATAATTGCTTAAGGTCTCTTCAGTTTAAGAGTTTGTAAACTGTTTTCTTCCCTTCCAGACTGTCCCATGTTCAAAAAAAAAATCATTTTGTAAGACAGAGCAAAAAAGTCTGGAAATAACCAATTTTGAAAATGTCTCTTAAAGTGAAATGTGAACCTGTGCTCCTCCATTCATTGCCAGTGTCTGCCTATTCAAATAAATAGTAAAATGCAAATGACAGGAAATTGGCTGCGTTTTGAATCCTATTTCACTTGAGAAACAATAAGTCTGCAATGGTCACCGTGACCTTTGATTTTCTGTTTCTGTAACTTCACACTTGTCTGGGGATTTTCCTTCTGCTTTTGCCCGTTATATTGGGGTTTCTTCTAGGTTTAAGTTGAACCTTTAAACCAACTCAGTGCAGGTGCCTGAGTTGTGGACCTAAAACTGCTTATACCAAGAAAGAAAATATAGCCAAGAACTAGAATGCTACCAAACACAGAATTTGATGGCCAAAGATGTAGCCTAGAAAAAAAAAATACCCTGTCAATTTACTATGGAAGATCTTAAAAGTACAGAATGTATATGTGGAAAAATGTTCCAATTGACTGGATGGAAGAGAATATGAATGCTGTCTGAATACAAATATTTTGTGCAGCTGAGGGGAAAGTATGTAGGTGAAATGAAATATATAGGGAAAATAACATTTTAAATGAACAGTATATCACATGCTAAGCTGAAGATTTTTTCTTCTGAATATATTTATGATGGATTTGTCTACATTAATTTCTAAGTTTTTCTATGTTTAGAATTTCATACAAAAGTACCAAATTTGCATCATTTCTACCATATCCCTTTTCCCTCCAAATCTTCCTATGTCTCCCTTCATACTCCCTCTCAAATTTATGACCCATTTTCTTTAAGTATTGCTACATACAGCTTGGTTTCCTTATCATACTCCCAAAACAAATGAAAACTTATTAAGTTAGGCTTGGTTGTGTGGATTATACTCATTGTGGGTATTGTATGCATTCTCCCACCATAGCCTGGTTGAATGGGACTCTCCAAGAAGACAGGCTCCCAATCACACACTTCTAGTAAGTGAAAGTAAGCAAGCCAAAACAGGTTTTAGAATTAAACAGACATAAATTCTCCAATGGCATGGAAGGACAATTCTTAGGGAACAGCCACAAGCTGAGTACCCTAGTTTTGAAAAGCTATATTGTAAAAATGGCATTCCTTAGTTTCCCTCTGAATTGACATTGCTCTCTCCTTTGTGTCTACTGCTGACACCAAGTGTGAAATATTTTATTCCCTTAACTAACAAAACACATTACCATGCAAATGACCAAGGAATAAAATATTCTTTGCATAGAAGCTACATAGTATAAAATTTTAGCTTGGGGGATTTCTTCACATACAAGATGATACTTTTTACAAAGAAAGGGGGTGTACAAAAAGTACAACCAAGATAGTAACTATATACTGAATTTAAAATACACTATATATAATTATGAAACTAAAATAACAAGTTCAAGAGCAACATCTCGCTTATGCAGAATGCCTATGGACACCTTATTCTTACAGGTGAGTAGCCATAGACTTATTAATAAGAAACGTGTGGTTGGAATATTCAATGAAATCAGTCACTTGATGTCAATGTTGAAATTTGAAGATCTATGTTCACCACCTGTAGCCTCTGCTGTAGGTGGAGTTGTTAGAGATCGAGTTAGCAATAGGTAAGGATGTAAGCATCATAGATATTTCACCTTCTAAGTAAACATAGTATAGGACAATGCAGATTTATACAAAGAACTACTACATTCTCATGTATTGAAAGAATTTTGGATGAAATACTTTTTAAAAGGGAGTCCTTTCATTGTTCTTAAATATGGTTTAATGTGTACATGCAACAATTACAATCCAGGAGCACTTCTACTGCATAATGAACACTCAGTTCTACAGGTTCTAGAGGAGTTTGGGATTCCCTTTAAACAACTGTCACACTGGATAGGTTGGAAAAAGAAGTTATTGTGGTTAACATTATGTTCCTTGTTTTCTGTACTTGTTTTAACAATATACTTAGGGGAAATATTTTATTTACTGTACTAGGTTTTACAGCAAGACTGAAGATTAAATTATACCAGAATCAATTAATTATAATTACTTTCAGCTCCAGTATCAAGTACTTATGAAGTTTTTTTTTTAATCACAACAAAGCCTTGAGAGAATCCTAAAGTGAATGGTACAACGAGCTACCTCTATAAACTGTATTAATGAATGACTAAGTCATGATTAGTAACTGACTTGTGGGGTCTCTGTAACAGGGTGGATAAATTGTAGAAGAACAAAGCTAAATGTCCAAAGAAACCAGACTCTTGTATTGTATTTTCTTAAAAAACTAAAATAATGCCAATGAAAATGAATATATAACTAACATCAAAAACTGCAAAGTTCTTCTGTTTGATAATGCTATCAGGTAGATAGATAAAACTTATCTACCTGAGTACATTCCCACACAAGAGATTTAGTAATCCATAGCTGCAATGTTCAATGTTTCACCATTGTTAACACTGTTTACTTCTTTCTTTAGTATATAAAAGGCCAATGGTCATGATTTAGCCTTTCTCCTATGTGGTTTCTTTTCATAATTTTTACATATCATTTTTTCATGTTGAAGTACAGATTGTCTTTCCTTCTTTGAACTTTTTCCTCAACTTCAATTTCTGAACTTAGCCTGTCTTGAGTTGTTTTTAATCGAAAATAGATTTTTAAATACAATATATTCTGATTATGGTTACTCCTTCCCCCCACCCAAATTCTCCCAGATCCTCCCTACCACCCCAAATTCACACCCTTTTTTAAAAGGTTCTTTCTTAATAATCTGTGTAAAAGATCCACACTATTTTGTCAGACAGATAAGAGAATTGTAAAATCTTTCATAAAATACTAGAAAAGCTCATCCTCAGTGAGCTAACCCAGTCTCAGAAGGATGCACATGGCATCTATTCACTTATAGTCGGATTTTAGCCATATAGTACAGAATATCTATACTACAACCAATGCACCAAAGGGAACAGGAACATAGACTTTGCTTCCTGTCAATGAGACACTTTGCCCTAGTGGTGCTGCCATGTAGGCCCCCAGTGTATGAGGAGGCTCCTGGCCCTCATATGACTGCTGAACTGGGGTGGGGGACTGATATGTAGGGACACTCCACTCTGGAGGAGTGGGATGGAAGGGATAGGGGGTACAGTGTGGAAGGGTGGGACTGGGAGGGGTGGGCAGAGGGCACTGTGATGGAGATGTAAACTGAATTAATAAATAAACATTAAAAAACTTTCATAAAATGTTGAAAACAACTAAGGTTTTCTCCTTACTAATATTTTTTTCTTCAAAAAATGGAACTAATGTCTTTACAGTGTAGACTCTAACTGTACCTCACAAATATACACATGGTTTCCATTTTTAGAAAACACATACTACATTTAAAGCAATAGATAATTTTTTCAGAGTAATTTTCAAAACATTGGTTTCTGTCTACTAACGCCTGACCTTTAATCAGAGGGAGCTAACAGTAATTTGGTGATTTCAGATCTTTCTAATACTTTAAGAGAATAATTTCAGTGTGTTGGAGAAGCTATGGATATTTTGCACTGTTTTTATGTAATAAAACATAACCTTTCTCCAAGAAAAGCAGGTCTTTGTAATATTTTTTCTGAGAATATATTAAAATTTGCCTTTATTTTAATAAAATGATGCTTTTATTAATTTTTTAAGAATTTAATATAGTGTAGTATCTATCATCTATAATCTATCCATCCATCCATCCATCCATTTGTGATCTATCTATCTATCTATCTATCTATCTATCTATCTATCTGCATATCTATCTATCTATGTATCCATCCATCTATCTATGTCATACCATGGAGTTCAGCTTGTGTTTGCTAACTTCCTGAGTGTGAGGCTTGCCCTGGAGTTTAATATATCAAGTCTCTTAGTTAGGTTTCTATTTGTGTGATAAACACCAAGACTAAAAGCAGCTTGGGGTGGAAGGGTTTATTGAAGCTTACAACACCACTGAGAGAAGTTTGGGTGGGAACTCAAAACATTAACCCATAGGCAGGAACTGAAGCAGAGACCATGGGGGAAACACTGCTTACTGACTTGCTGTTCCTGGCTTGTTCAGTTTGTTGTCTTATCCACCCCAGAACTGCCTTACGAACTGCTGCACCACCCACTGTGGGCTGGACTGGGATGTCCCACACCAATTATTAATTAATGAAAATCAATATTTGGGAGACATTTTCTCAACTGAGGTCCCCTCTTCTCAGATGACTCTAGTTTGTGTCAAGTGGACAAAAATATACAAAAATAAATTAGGACACCAGAGATCACTCCATTGGAGAAAACTGACTTTCTCTCTCCCAGCAGCAATCAAATAGCAATAGTTCCTCAGCTAGGATTGAAGCTTCATGTCCACTTCCCCTCCTCCATGCTGAGAATTTGTCTGGCTTGAGATGGTGCACAGCTTGTGTATCTTGTCACTACTGTTCATATGTGCATATGTCCACTTGTCCTGTTGTGTTGAGAAAACAGTGTTTCCTTGACATCATTGAATACTTCTAACCCTCAAAATTTTTTTCTATTCCATCTGCTGAATAGACCCCTGGGCCTTGAGGGAAGAGAGGTACTAGATACATTCTGTTTAGGGCTGAAAACTCCATAGCCTATCACTCTCTGAATGTTGTTCAGCTGTAGGTCTCTGTGTTAATTCACATCTACTGCAAAAAAAAATTATCTTATGAGGGTTGAGTATGATCTATGGACATAACAATATGCCACTGGGAATTACTTTATTGCTCTATGCATTTAGCAGGATGATAGAAGTCTAGCCACAGAATCTTGGCCTCATTGACCACATCAGGGATGGGTTCCACCTCATAAAGCCAGCTTTAAACCAATAGGCATGTACTCATGTGTAATCATGCAATATTCATTCCAATATTGTATCAGTTGACACATTTTTCCAGGCATGATAGTAATGTTTTTACTAGGCAAACACCTGTATTTTAATATTAAAAACTAAAATAAAACACTTATAATAGTGGTTGTCTTTATAAAAGTAAGCCACATGTACTTGATAAGGGTTAAAAAAAGTAGACATAACTAATTAGAAGAACAATAAGTGAGAGATGCATGGGAAGAGTTGGAGGGATGCTATTATATTTTAATTTGAAAAACAATAATTTTTAAAAACTGCTCAATTAAGAAATTAAATTGAACATTCATGCTTTATCATTTTTGCATATTTTTAAAGTATGGCATGCAATTCTTTCTAAGCAACTATCACTATTATAAATGTGCACAAATTCTGACTTTGATATAGACTACACTATGTATGAAATTAAAGTGATCTTCAACAGTGCTTTACTTTGCCACTAAAACATCATGAAACAAGTTTCCTTAAAAGTTTTAGCTCCAAAAATTAATACACACCCTATCTGAAGGAATATTAATGGGTCATGTCAGTAATTAAAGGTTTGAAAAAAATATCATATTTTTAAAACTTTGCCAACAAAGTAAACTGAGAAATAAAATCATGATCTTCCATGACCTGTTTTACAAATTACCTTTAAAAAATGTTTTATGAGATTATGTCATCTGTAAGAACTGTACAATTGAATATGCACAATTTGATAAAGCTATCTTTATCTTCAATTTAACTTAGGTAAAAGTTATTTTAAATGATCTTTTTTTCTTTATAATATTGTTGCATATATCCCACGGAATTAAAAAATTCATTAGATAAGGTATCTTTATTATTTTATTGTTTTGTTGTTTGTTTGTTTGTTATTTACTCTCATAGTTCATGAAATTTTGGTTTGGTAATTGAAGTCATGGACATAATCATTCTATCTGTTCACATAGATTTAAACAGAAAATGCCTTTATTTATTCTAATTATTTAAATCTTAGCATTTCACACTGTACTATTCTTAGGGATCTGAAGAAACTTCACTCTTTTCCTTGTTTTTCTCTGGGTACTATGAGTCATTGGAAACTGTGGTTGGCATTATTGTATGAGAGAGGAACCTATTTTCAATAAAAAAGAAAAAACATCTCCTTTTAAAAATATTTAAAACCCACTGAGTCCAGTTAGTACTGCCCCTATAGTTTGGAGGAAGAGGAAACACGAAGAAGCTTCCTGGAAGAAACTGAAAGAGTGAGAAGAAGTTATGATTTAGATATATGTATATGTTTATGAAATTTTCACAAAATAAAATAAAATACCTTTTATTGAAGTCAAAATATTTTAAAGAAGGGGACTAAAGCACCTAGGTGACCACTACAATATGTAGTTTAGTGTTTTGTTTTTCTCCTACTTCAGGCACATTTATTTGTCTGTAGCTATGTTTGTCAAGGTATGATGTTACTGGCTTCCAGTGAGTAAAGACCAAACATGTTACTAAACATCCTCCATTTCACCAGTGTAGTAGTCAGCCTTAATTGCCAACTTGTCTACTATCCTCTAAGAGAAGCCCTAATTAAGGAATTGCTTAGATAAGGTTGGTCTTTAAGCATGTTTCTGGGGGCTTCTCTTGATTATTAATTGATTGTAGAAGCACCCAGCTTACTGTCCGTGGCAACATATAAAAATGGTCCTGGACTATAGAAAAAAGCTAGCTAAGCATTAGCCAGTGAGCAGAACCAGAGACCAAGCCAAAAAGCAGAATTTCTCTCTGTTTTTTGCTTTGAGTTCCTGCTTACGTTCCTGCCCTGACTCTCCTAAATGATGGACAGTAACATGTGATACGAAATAAACCCTTTCGTCCTCTGAGCTGCTTTTGGTTATGGTATTTGCAACAGCAACAAGAGAGAAACTAGAACAAGATGGGCCCAACAACAAAAACTGAACTAGCTCAAAATTCCCTTACTGTGGATCTTAGCAACTCAGACACAGGAGTCTAGGAAATCCAGAACTATTTCTCAGCTCTATCAGTGTCAGGCAAATCAGTTAACATGCCTATATGGTCTCCTTACTTGTGAAATTACAACTTCAGTTGTGTGGTCTTAAAGAATTTCCATGTATGAAAATTGTATAAATGTAAAAAATACCATAATCACCTCTTTCCTCTCAGGATAAAAGTTATTTTAGTGACCCTACTTCATTTGTATGTCTTCTAGACAATACATTTTGCTTTTCATTATGCTTAATTTCTGTTGTTTAACTTAATGATGCACAATAATTAAATTCAAAAATCTATATTATAGAATGACTGTTATTTAAAGTTCTATGTTAGATTACTTTGAATATCTCAGTTTTGAAATATTTTTAAGTCTACCTTGACCTTTCTTGGTTATTAAACCAGGGCCACTCCTTAAGTAAATTGTATACTTTGAGGATTCTACTTTCTTCCGTATGTTCAGGGTATGTGTAGACAGTTATTCTAAACTGTAAGAAGCTACTGAGATAATTAGATTATCATGCTACATGATCTTACCACACTCATTTCAAGCACAAGTAGATAAGTAATTAATATACATTATAATCTATTTCTCTAGAGAAACTGTTTGGGTCATAGTCACAGGACATTCACTTGAAGAAGCAGAAGGAATGGTTTCTCAGGTAGTTCAAGACATAAAGTAATTCCTGATTTTCACTGGAAAGTGAAAATCCATTTAAGAGAAAAAGTTCTAACCTTTTCTATCTCTCAAGGTACCATATGACAAACACTAAAAATGTACAGATGAGATCACACCCATTCCACATGGATAGAAACATTTTAGTAGCTTATTTGATTGCACAACTATGAAGTTTACTCAGTGTGGCAACTTGTTCAGAAGGTAATTTTGTTGAAATGTAGGAAGAGCCTCTGTTAACTGTCAACAAGAATCAACAGTTTTGTTTTTGAATGGCAAGTCTAGTAAATATTTCAGGCTCTGTAAGACTTATTTCCTTTGTCAAAACAGCTCTACTCTTCTCCAAAACAGCTGTTTACAACACTGAAGTGAATGAATGTTGCTGTTTCCCAATAAAATCTTAGAGAATGTTTGAGCTACAGTTTGTAAACTCAGATCTTAAATATTCCCTAATGTTCCACTACCAGTATGCTATGTCCATTTGTGGTCCTCCCAACACACACACACACACACACACACACACACACACACACACACACACACACACACACACACACACACTTTTTACTGCTTGAGAGTTGACTTCAAAATTGAATACATATCTATAGGAAGAACATATTCAACCTTGGTATCCTTAAATCTTTGGGTAATCCAAAATTTACTTCTTGATTTTTTTCACCACAGCCTGGCCTCTGTTATTATTTACTACCTCCTAGCCAAACTTGAGTTCCTTCATAAGTAGAAATGCAGGTTTTTCTAGAGCTGCCTGACATTAAATAGAGAATAGATCTCTCATAGTGGCTTGTAGAATAGCTCTAGTAACTATTTTTCCTGGACTAGATGCCTTATCCTTTTTATAGAGAGCTCTCTGTCATGGCCTAGAAACTGTAGATAGCCTGCATAGTCAAGCTAGATTATTTCAGTACAGCCAGCTATAAAAGGGAAATTAGAATTATACAATTACTACTCTATAATTGGGTATGGATTGCTTTTGGATAAAATTCTAATATATTTAACTACATATAGCATAATTTTGGTGAAAAAGCAACCTACTTCAGGAATGAAATACTTAAATAATATTTTGAGGTCCCAAATGTCTTTACCACTAGCTTTAGCAGTGTTTCAGGTGTTTGGCAATTAATTCTGCATTTGAACCTTTGACTATTAACCTTCAAAATGGGGAGGGGTAACAATTATCATAATTTCATTGAATTCTGCTAACACCTGAATGGAGTAATGGATATTAAGGAGTTTTATTGCCTAGCGAACTTCCATATGAACATAAATTTAAAATTTGAGGTTAAATGAATTGGAGGCAACATACAAATAATGCTAAACGTCTGTTGTCAAAACAAATATTTATTTCGCTTTTGCAGGGTTTGATAGTAGTTACTTTTTATTCTAATAGCAAAGTAATTTACTAGGAAGATGGAGATGTGGGGATTCCTGGAGTGCATGACAAGCTAGCCTAGATAAATAGGTATGCTCCAGGTTCAGTGAGAGATTCTAGCTCAAAAACTGACTTGGAGAGTGATTAAAGAAGACATTCAGTGGAAACTGTCAACCCCTGGTCTCTACACATACATGCATATACATTTATATGCACACACACAGATGAATACATCCATGTACACACACCCACACACAAAAGAGAAAAATAATTTTTGCTTTTGTTTTGGATTATTTTTTAAAGTGTTTATTTTTATTTTTTAATTTTTTTATTAATTTATTTTTTTATTTCTTCAAGTTACATCTCAATCACAATCCCCTCCCTACTCCCCCCTCCAGTCCCACCCTTCCACCATCCTCCCCCTCAACCTCCCATCCTTTACCCTTTTTTTTTTTAGTTTAAGGTATTTCTTTTTTCCCCCAACAGCTCTCCCTTTCAGTCCAACAAATGGTTCTTTCTCTTATAACTATAAATAAAATACAAAACAACAGAAATAAATAGGCCACAATTATGACAGTTATATGGCTTAGCATACATTCCCAATGTCCAGTCCATATGTATTTGGCACCTGACTTTATTTTTTATGTTGATACTTCTAATTTATTTCAAGACAATATATTTGGTTTTTAATTTAATTTTACTGGTGTACAGTAATATCAAAAAATACTAGGTTTCACCATGACATTATGCAATATATTTGGATCACATTCTATGCCATACTCCCATCTCTTGTCACCATTCCTCCCATGGTCTCTCTTCTACTTTCACGTTTTTAATATTATTTTAAACATATAAGAGGATACTATGGTATCTGTTCATTTTGGACAAATATGTTCAAATATTTATATATTATATTTCTCTATGTCAAGAGTCCTGTTTAATAGGGATACAAGTAGACAATAGAGAAGCTAGACATAGTCTGTTCAGCATATTAACATCATACACATAAGAGGTTGAGAATTTCAATATTAACCGCTGCCACCTCAAACTCAAACCAGTTGGGGTTTTTTCCTTAATTTTTTTATTTTTAAAAATATTTTTTCAAGACACGGTTTCTTTAAGTATTTATTAGTCCTGATTGTCCTGGACGTGCTTTGTATACTAAGTGGGCCTTAAACTCAGAAATCCACCTGCCTCTGCCTCCAGAGTGCTGAGATTAAAGATTTGTGCCACCACACCCGACTATTTATTTTACAGATTATAATTGGCCAGATGTGGTGTCATGGTGACGCAGGCCTTTAATCCCAGCACTCTGGAGGCAAAGCCAGGCAGATCTCTATGAGTTCAAGGCCAGCCTGGTCTACAAAGCAGGACAGCCAGGACTACACCGAAAATCCCCGTCTTAAAAAACCATAAATAAGAAAAATGCACATGGCAACTACTCACTTATAATTGGATTTTAGCCATATAGAACAGGATAACTATCCTAAAACCAACACACCAAAAAGATCAGTAACATAGACTTTGTTACCTATCAAGGGGACAATTTTTCCCTAGGGGAGCTACCATGTAGGCCCCCAGTGCAAGAGGAAGCTCTTAGCCCTCATATGACTTTTGAACTGAGAGGGGTTGATATGTAGGGACACTCCACATCGGAGGAGTGGGATGGGTGGGAGAGGGAGGGGAGGGTGAGAGAGTGGAACCCAGAGGGGTGGAAAGAGGGCACTATGATGGAGATGTAACTTGATATAATAAATAAACATAATAAAAAAGGAAAACCATAAATAAATAAAATAATAATGTAATTACGTCATTTCTTCTTTGCTTTCCCTCATTCCAAACCTTTCAAAATACCCTTCCTTGCTCTCTTTCAATTGCATAGCCTTTTCTCTTTCAATTATTGTTACACACACACACACACACACACACACACACACACACACATTATGTACATATTTTTGTATTATATATTATATTTTTCTGTTCCTAAATACATCAGAACAATCCGCTCAGTTGATATGTTGTTATTCATATGCGTTCATGGTCGACCATTTGGTATGTCTTTCCTTGGGGAGACTATGTCTCCTGCTCTCAGCATTTTTTTTTTTATTCAAGTTACATCCCCATTGCAGCCCCTCCTTCCTTTACACCTGGTTTCACCCTCCCACCCTCTTCTCCCTCTCCTCCCTGTCCTTCTCCTCAGATGAGGGTAGCCCCCTACATATCGACCCACCTTGGTTTATTAAGTCACATGAGGGAGAAGAACTTCCTCTTGCCCTGGGGCCCA
Organism: Lophiomys imhausi; assembly: GCA_907164525.1. Lineage (NCBI taxonomy): Eukaryota > Metazoa > Chordata > Mammalia > Rodentia > Muridae > Lophiomys > Lophiomys imhausi. The sequence goes on along the minus strand of CAJQZJ010000122.1, from coordinate 269,237 downwards.
ACAAGGTGGCCCAGGTAGGGTAAGGTGATCCAGTAACAGGCAACAGAGTCTATGACAGAGACAGTCCCGTCTCCCACCAGCTCCATTTGCTAAGGAACCTGCATAAAGACCACACTACCTATCATCTATATATGTGTTGGGCCCTAGGTCCAGTCTATATGTGCTTTATTTTTTTTTGGGGTTGGTGTTTCAGTCTCTGTAAGCTTCTAGGGGCCTAAGTTGGTTGGTTCTGTTGGTCTTCATTAACGTTCTTGGCCCCTCTGGATCTCTCTATTCCTCCTCCCTCTCTTATACATGACTCCCAGAGTTCCACCTAATGTTTGGCTGTGTGTCTCAGCATCTGTTTCCATTTGTTGCTGGGTGAAGTTTCTTGTAGGATAGTTATGCTAGGTTCCTGTCTCTTTGGGTCTGATTTTCCTATAGTTCTTTGTATGGGTTTAACCCTCCTGGGCTTTCTCTATCCATATTATTATGCCTCTTGTTAATATTCTTATTTCAGCTCATGTTTAGGCAGTCACGTTGGTGAGACTTTATGGATATAGCTTCTGATGTTATTATAAGAGACCATTTCACAACAAACTCCATGACTGTGTGGCTCCTACAATCTTTCTAGCCCCTCTTTCACAATGCTCCCTGATGCCGGTGTGCAACAATGTTTTGTATATATATATCTATTGGGGAATGAGCTTCATAACTGCATTTTGATTGTTTGTGGTTTTCTTTTTTATTAATAATTTATTTTTTATTTCTTCAAGTTACATCTCAATCACAATCCCCTCCCTACTCCCCCCTCCAGTTCCACCCTTCCACCCATCTCCCCCTCAACTCCCCCCTCCTCTCCCTTTTTTTTTTTAGTTTAAGGTATTTCTTTTTCCCCCAACAGCTCTCCCTTTCAGTCCAACAAATGGTTCTTTCTCTTATAACTATAAATACAATACAAAACAACAGAAATAAATAGGCCACAATTATGAGAGTCATATGGTTAGCATACATTCCCAATGTCCAGTCCATATGTATTTGGCACCTGACTTTAACATTCTACTATCTAACCAACTCCATGAATTTAAAGTTCTATATCTAACTCAGCTTTCATACTAACTCTGCCAAGACAGGGTAGGTAAGTCCTTCATAATTCCTGCTCTACAATCAATGTCTGTCAGAGAAACGGGGCCAAACGGCTGAAGATTGATGCTGCAATGTATGGAGAGAAAATGGGAACTGTCCAGGCACCCACTGGTATGTCATTTCTTAGTTTTGGAAGCTGCAGGCCCTGCACTTCCTATATAATCAGATATATTTATCCCTCTCGGGTCTCTGAGGTGGTTGAAGAATAGATAGGTAGAGTCTCATTGTTAAATTTTGAGTTGTTTAGGAATCAAGAGCATGTTCTGGATCTAAGATGTTCTTTAAAATTGTGAGGCAAGTTAGTACGTTTGTGGTTTTCTATAACAGTCTCTATTGCGAAGAGAAGTTTCCTTGATGAGGCATAAGTACCACACTTATCTCTGAGAATAAGGACAGATATTAAGCATCATTAGGGATTGTGCTGGTTTAAGGTTAAGCACTATAAGGGCACTGCTCATCCTTGAGAATTAGTTTAAATATTATTACTATAAAATCGTTTGTTTCTAAACTTCTCTTAGGTACATTCTTATCTTGGCTCTTCTTTCCTCCCCTCATTTCCCTCTCTCTCTTGTTTTCCTTGCCCTTGCAAGGGGCAGATATTGATGTACAGAATGGTCTTGTGTGATTTCAAAACAAGCATGATAACAATTTACTTACCAAGCATTTCTTCAGAGCTCCTGTGATAGATGGAGAAGAACCTTTACCATCAAAGAGCTTAATCTGAAACCATGCTGTTTATTATACTATAACTAGTTTAAAGGAGATATTTGAGGAAAGAGGTGGAAATCAGTGTAGAGGTAACTATCCAGGAGAAGATCACCAATAAGCCAGAAACAGATATTCATTATAGAACGCACATATTTGTATTTGAAAAGGCAGAGGTGGTATGTGTGCTATTACTTGCTCCTGTATATTCTGTTTTTAACTACTTGTGGTTTTGATAACTACACTCTAAATTATGTATCTAATGTTTGTATGCATATAGGCTGAGCATAGCTATTTATCCATATGGTATACTGGATTGTAAGGATAAACTTCTTTTCTTACTGTTAGTATAATTAGGTTACTGCTAAAACTGGACTCCAGGAATGTATTTGATTTCAGAGGCTAGTTTGAAGGACTAGATTTAGGCCCTTGAGCAATTATTAAACTATCAACACTGTATTTGAAAGGTTAAAAACTCTATTTGTTTTCCACTTAGCAGTATGTATGTTCTTGAGGTGAGGAAGAGAGAAACTTTGTCTCTGAACCTACACATTTTTCTCTCTTGTGCCTAGTCCAGTGCCTAACCTCAATGTTAATTGATGGCTGAATCAATATTTACTTTATAGTACAAATAATAAGGCTTCAAAATGTCATTTAAAAAAAGACTTCAAAATATTTCTATTTGACAAATGAATTCAATTTTAAAGGCAATTTTTTACCACAAAGAACTGCTTGTGCATTTTCCTTGGAGAGGTTTCACAGTATTGATTAATAAGTTTGAAAATAACTTTGAAGTTAAATAGAATATTGGAAGGAACTCTTTATTTACTTTTAAGTACAAATTTATGATTTTTACATGTCATTGAGGAAGTTTTTAGATAAATCACAGAATGTTCATGTGACTCCTATGCAGCTCTTAAATCTAGAAAATGAATATATAACTATATGCTATTATATGGTCAAGTGAGAACAAGTTTTTCATTGTTTGTTGTTTGATGTTTGTAAACAGAAATTGATATATTTCAAAGTATGTATAGCCATATGCTTATGATTTAGAAAACAATTATGAGGGCTGGAGAGATGGCTCAGCGGTTAAGAGCACTGGCTGTTCTTCCAGAGGTCATGAGTTCAATTCCCAGCAACCACATGGTGGCTCACAACCATCCATAATGAAATCTGGTGCCCTCTTCTGGCCTGCAGATATACCTGCAGACAGAACACTGTATACATAATAAATACATCTTTAAAAAAAAAGAAAAACAATTATGACAAAATATGTTTCAGGTTGTTAAAGGAAAAGGAGTTGGGCAGAAACAGGTTTCTCACTTTTTATATTCTGTATTATTCGATGTCTTAAGATAACAGTTATAATTTATTTTGTAACTTTAAAATAGTATTTATAAGTTTTCATACAAATATATTCTAATTCATTGCCAGTTTTAAATAAAATTGTAGTCTTTTTCAGTGGAAGTCACTTAGGAAGAAGATTCTCAGCAGCTTACACATAAAAAATTTCTGATAGCATGTAAGATTTTTTTCAAATATGTATTTTTTATTTTAAATTAAATTTTTTTTTGTTTTTTGTTTTTCGAGACAGGGTTTCTCTGTGTAGCCCTGGCTGTCCTGGACTCAATTTGTAGACCAGGCTGGCCTCGAACTCGCAAAGATCCGCCTGCATCTGCCTCCCAAGTGCTGGGATTAAAGGCGTGCGCCACCACTGCCTGGCTAAGGTGTAAATTCTGTGATTTTAAAGTAAAATAAATGGGTGGTTTCAGTCATATTATAAAGAAAATACATGAGATAATAGATTGTGTATCAGCTAAGAATCTGCTCCCTTTTCGTATTATTTATTTATAAACTGGAAAAGAAAAACACTTTTTGGACCATTTTCAGCTCAAATGTTTCTTCTTCTCCAGTAAGCTGTACTTTAATCAGTAATAAATGTTATATGTCTTTCATCAGGATTGTAAGAAATCCGAAATGTCAACTATATCATACAGCCTGTTTTCTGCTGACTGAAAGTCTCTTGCAGTAGGCTATGTTAAGTACACAGTAGATACTCAACATTCTAGCTACTGAATTGTTCAGAAGGTTTCTTGAGTCTATAGTTGACACTTTTAGATTTATCATTTCATTCTTTATAGATCTTCAGAATACTAGAAAAGACTCTTTTCATGCTCAGTAGTTTTTGTGAATACCACCTTTGTTGGTTTTACTTTAAAATTCCGTCCTAGATTATAGTATAGAATAATCAATATTAATTAGGAACACAAACTATTTCAAAAAAGCATGAATATATAGATAATTTAGTTCAATCCACTCGTCTTATGGATCTGGAAACTGAGGCTCCAAAGGGGGTAAAGGTTTCCATAACCTCAGTAAGTTACACCTTATTAGAACCTTGGCTTTGCATTTCAGAGACAGTATTATGATGATATTCACAGCAATGCCACATCTCCTTTAGCTGTGATAGCCCTGACTATAATAATGTGTCTTAGAGAATATGGTAATAACTCAAGTTTGAGGCAAGGGTATGAACTCTAAAATTTTTTGAGAAAGTTTAAGTGATTATGCATAATAATAAAGAATAATTGTTATTTCATATTTAATTTTTATAATATCAAATTATTTCCACCACCAAGAGAATGAATACAAAAATATTTTCCTCAAGTTAAATTTCATTTTTAAGATCTTTTTTGTCTAACATGCATAGTTTAAAACTCTAGCTTCACTTTATTGTAGAAAGTGAAATTCTATTATGAGCTTAATGACTTTTCTTTATATGGCTTTCTCCTCTGTAAATGAATATGACACCACTACCACAATTACCTGTAGTATATGGCACAGTTTGACTTTTGAAGCAAGGACTGACCATACAAGTTCTATAAAGCATAGTCTTTACCCAGTGACAGAAAAGAAAGTCAGAGGCTCAAATCTTGAGGAATTATTTTCATTGTGTCAATACTAGCTTGAAAATGGAGGAGAAGAATATGGACAATGGTATTTTGAAGCATTCTCTAGCAATATCCTCCAGCAAGAAAGTGGAGGCCTCATACATACATATGTGAAGAAATTGTCAACAATTTTAAAACTCTGCCTAAGAGTCCTGCTTCATCAAAATCTTGACTTTTGCTTTATGAGTCTGTGAGCATAAACCAAGCCAAAATCTTCCAGAATTCTACAGAATTGTGATATAATGAATGGGCAGTATACCAAAACTGCTAATTTTGTAACAGTTTTGTATAGAGCAATAATAACAATACATTTACTATTAAAGGCAAAGAATTTCCTTGTGTCTTACATAATATTTCTCTTTGTATGATATAATAGAAATTATCTGTACTGCTATGAGGCTGTAGTCATTTAATGTAAAAACTAGTATTGGACTTGTATAATTGTTTTAGTGATATGAGTAATAATCCTGATTGTTCTTCACACATAGAAATCTGCTTGATACTTGAATAGTAAAAGAATATAAATTAGACCAAGGTAAACTTTCCCAAAATGTTATAAGATATTCAAGTCACTCTACCTTTCTGCTATAGCAGACAAAATATAGTACCTGAGAAACTGGCTATTTGCATTACATCCATATTGAAACACACTCAGTACCTGAAAGTGTGTAAATTGTGTTGATAACAGAAAGAAGAGAAAAATTGACCATGGTCTCTGTCCTTGGGTATATCATAATATAATAGAGGACAAATGTGCTTTAAAATGGTAGGTATTTGATCGACAAAGATGGAAGCTGTCTGTGAAGTGGCTGTTAAGATTACTTTATCATAATATTAGGCAGATATGTTTGGTCTATTAAATACAGATATGGATTTCTCACCAATTAGAAAATCATCTTTTTTATTTATTAATATTTTTTGAAGTTACATCCCAGTCATAGTCCCATCCTCCCCTCCAGGTCCCACCCTCCCTCTCTCATTCCCATCTTCATCCTTTACTCCTCAGATGAGGGGAGATCCCACATATCAAACCCCCTCAATTCATCAGTCCCATGAGTGCTAGGAGCTTCCTCTTGTACTGGGGTTTGATATGGCCACCCAGCTAGGGTAAGGTGTTCCACTAACAAGCAATAGGGTCCATGACTTGCTGCTGGGTGAAGTTTTTTGTTGGATAGTTGTTACTTAGCCCCTGTCTGTTTGGATCTGTGGGTTGTAGGATGGTTGTCCTGTGCCATATGGTTAATATCTACTTATAAGAGAGTACATACCATGTGTATTTTTCTGGGTCTGAGTTAGCTCACTCGGGATGAGATTTTCTAGATCCATCCATTTGGCTGCAAATTTCATGATTTCCTTGTTTCTGATAGCTGTGTAGTATTCCATTGTGTAAATGTACCACAGTTTTGTTTTGTTTTGTTTTTTAAGGACATCGGGGTTGTTTCCAGTTTCTGGCTATTATATGAATAAAGCTGCTATGAGAATTGTTGAGGTGATGTCTTTGTGGTTTGGTGGAGTATCTTTTGTAAATATGCCAAAGAGTGGTATGACTGTGTCTTGAGGTAGAACTATTCCCAATTTTCTAAGATAACACCAGATTGATTTCCAAAGTGATTGTACAAGTTTGCACACCCACCAGCAATGGAGAAGTGTTCCTTTTTCTCCACATCCTCACCAGCATGTGCTATGTCTTGAGTTTTTATCTTAAAAAATTAAAAATCTTTAACATAAAAGAAAAATTCACAGGAGTTAGAGAGAGGAGTCAGTGATTAGGAGCACTTACAATTTTTTCCAGAAAAAATCAAGTTCCATTTCTATCACCAACCTCACAAGTGCTTGTAATTCCAACAGCAGAAGATAAGACTCCCTCCTCTGGCTGCTGTAGGTGCCTTTGTGCATATGTACATAGACACACACACATGCACACACACACACGTAATATCCCTTAAAAATAGGACTATATATGAACTCCTTTAATTTGTACTATAAAGTAAATATTGATTCAACAATCAATTAACCATCAGTGCCAAGTTAGGGACTGGAGAAGCCCAGGACAGAAAAATGCATAAGTTCAGAGACAAAGTTACTCCCTTTCTTACCTCAAGAACATACATAATGATAAATGGAAAACAAATGTAATTGTCCTTTCAAACACAATATATATATATATATATCAGGAAAATAGAATAAAATTGAAGCTCTATGTGGGAACAAAAGGAACTAATGAGAGAGATAAAAGGTATGACAGGGGAAGGAAAAGGGTATAAGATGAATATATTCATTGTACACTATATACTTATATGAAAATATCACTTGTAGCATAGTATCATATACAGAAGATCATATTCAATAATTTTAAAGAACAAAATCTCACTTTATTATGTGCATATTCAGCTACTAGTTGAATAAATTCAGGTAGTCAGTCTAATTCTTGTTTATTTTTTCACTATTTTAAAGTTTAAAATGGGTTTTTATAGCTTTTGATTAGTTCATAGAAAATTTTGTATGATGTATTTGAACCACAATCATGCTCCTCCTACAGAGCCACCCATCTAACATACCCACTCAAATGTGTGTCCTCTTCTCTTTTTCAACTGATCAAGTCTAGTTTGTGCTGCTTATATACTCTTGGATGTGTAGCCATCCACTGAAGCTTGATCATATCCCTAAAGAAACCTGGATCCCCATCTCCTAGCAGATCTCAATTTCTAATACCTCCTAAAGTAGGGGTGAGATTTTGTCCTGTCCTCTCCTCATGCTGGGAGTTTTGTCTGCCTTTAATATGTGCAGATCTTGTGTGTGTTGTTGTGACTGCTGTGAGTTACTATGTGCAACTGCTTTGTCGTGGCTCTAGTTCACCATCTCTGTTCTCTGGCCCTTACAGTCCTTCTACCCTTTCTCCCTTAATGATCCCAGAGACTTTGTAGTAAGGATATAATATCCAATTTGGGCTAATTGTTCTGCAGTCTCTTATTTTCTGCACCTTTACCAGTTGTGGATCATTGCATTAATCATCACCCATTAAAAGTGGAAGCTTCTCTAATAAGAGTTGAAAGATGTACTAATCTATGGTTGTAATGATAAGTCAATATGAATTGGTTTAATACTATGTCCACTTAGTAAAATAGTAGTAATTTATTCCCTATGGCCTATTGCTGGTATAGCCATAGATTCTTAGCCAGGATAATGGCACCAGGTATTGTGGAGAAGGTTATAAATCTAATAATGAAGTGCTTGATAATTTTCATAACATTTGTGCTACTATTTCACCAGTGGGCATGTCTTGTCATGTAAGTTGTCATTGTAGCATATAGGGTTCAAAGCTGGATAAGACTAATGTTTACTTTTTTCCTCTGTTATCACACATAGCGCCTTCCAGTACTATGAAAACTAGTCAGTAGGGATGAAGCTTTCAGGTCAGTCCAAGCTTGAGTTCTTCCTCATATGCATGGCTCGTGGCTATGGTATCTTCCTCAATGGGGTCTAACCATCAAGTTCTGGAACATAACCAAGAGAACTTGCAATAGCTTTTAATGTTTGAGTGTCTATGGGAATCCATGGGCAAAAACTCCAAAGAAAGGTCTGTACTAGGATTTTTTATTTGTTAACTTGTGGTATCTGGTGGGGAGGACTGGGTCTGGACATAGGATAATTTCATATTTTGTTCAGTGTGTGTGTGTGTGTGTGTGTGTGTGTGTGTGTGTGTGTGTAGATATATTTTAAATTTCTACAGTAGTGTAATTTCTATGACTTCTACAGTAGTAGAATTCCGTATGACTTTTCAAAGGATCTTTAATGTTAATCATTCATCCCCCTATTCCATCCTCTGCCGTGCCCTCCTATTATGTCTTCTTTAATATTTTATACATGTAGTAAAATAAAATGCAAATGTTTTATCCTTGCAGTATAATGCATTCTATGGAGCCCTCCTCTGCCTTTTGAGAAAAGATATTGACATTGTTATGATGCATAGGTAACTAGATAATGTTATAATTACCAAGACAGTCTTTCTGAGGTTGATTGTTGTAGCATTTTTAAAACATTTTATCACTTTATTTCCTTAGTTACAAGTGTGAAAAGGGGATTATGTGGTCTAAAACTGATTACATTTCCTTCCTGGGAACTAGTTTGGGAGGAATCTTGATGTATTGAAAAACACCAAGGTTGCAGCTTCATGCACTCCCAAAGATTTCTCCCAGTGGCCTGTGTTAGAGAAGACACAGTTGGAATTGTCTCCTAGTTTCTAGAGATGTGTACATGATTACAGGATGACTCACTGTTTTTACTTAGATGACTCCACTTTCATTATTGACAGACTTTCTGCAGGGCCAGCTTTACTTGCATGTGTGTATCCATTCCACCCTGAAGCATTTTTTATGAGAAAGCATTTGTAGAGCAGTTTGCCATTTTGTTTTACAGGCACTCTGCAGGCTATGAAATGGTCATCTGGCTTGTTAATTTGTCTGAGAAAAGTAGTTTTCCCTTTCTTATATCCATGGTTGACACAAAGCCAAAGGGGTAACTCAGGGAAGCCATATAATATCCATCTGTCTATTCCAAACTGGATGAAGGATTAGGTTTGGCTTTTCATCCAATTGAGAATTACTGGTTTGTATCTGTCCCAAAGTGGATATGTCATATGGTTTGTGTGCTAGGATGATAGAGAGCTCATTGTCATTGCTTCATTGGAATGAATCAGTCCAACAAAGCATGTATTGAGTGTGTTCTACGCACTAGGTATTGTGCTGGGCATTCTGTTAACAATGACAGAACCAAAGAAATGACCATGATATATGCAATTATAAGATGGTGAATATGTGACTAATTTTGAAGGGAAAAGTTGTAAGAGAAGGATTTTAGAGTGAGTTGAGGGAGGAAAGGAACCTGAGACAGACAATAGCACATTGAGTTCAAGAAAATGGAACACTGTCAAATGTTGTTTAATCAGGGTGCAGGTAGTTAGCAACATTCCCTGAGGTTACAGAGTCTTGGCTGTCATCTTGAAGTTCTTTTGTTAATTTTTGATTAATAGAAAATTTTATATTATGAGGTGCTGTGTGGTATTTTGATATTGTATATACATCCTGAAATGGTTAAGTCAAGTTCATTACATATGTATCACTTCATATCCTTGCAACTTGTAGTAATGCAAACATTTAGAACTGAGTATCAGTTGTTTCAAAACATACAATAAAAACAGTGCTATTGATTGTGGTTCCTATGCTCACAGTATGTCTCAAAATTCATTCTACTGGACTGGAATTTGTACTCCAGAGATCTTCAACTAACTTCTGCAAATAGACTCAAAAGGAATTTTAAGGAATATTTTGGTTTTTATTGACTAAGATGTAAATTTGTCAGAAGTGTTTCCATTTCCAACACTATTATATCTCATTGAGACTTGATAATTTCTCCACAATTTTAAATCTAATTTATTCAAAGGATTTTAAGCAGAGCCATTACCTCATAGGATTTTCAGCTGACAGTGACAAATTGGGGGAGAGATACACAGGATGGTAATCCAGGAAATACTGAGATAATTCAGGTGGGTAGTGCCTAAACTAAGAAGTATTTGGGCAGAAATGAATGAATATTATGTGTTTAGATGGTTCTAGGTATTGCAAGTGCCTCGAACCAGGAAGTTCATGAAAGGATCTAAGATTTCCACTAGCTTATTTTGCATACCATTAACATACAGAAATGCCAAGAGATGGCATGGTGTTTTTGAAAGAACTGTAAACTTAGAATAAGAACACTGGGTTCAGGACCTAAAACCATAGTACAACTAGTAAAACCAGGGCAATCATCCTCTTCTTCTTTCTGTGATTCCTTCAGTTATAACTGAGGAATTGAAACATTCAAGTCACTTGCTTGAGTTATGAGGTATAAGTAAGATAGTGCTCTTGAAAGACAATGTGTTATACAAACAATGGTCTCTGAGGCAGCTGTTGTTAATGAAGTGAGTATTGTGCCTGCCTCACAGGGATGTTGTGAACATCAAATAGGATAATGGGTTGAAAGCATTTTTCAAACTTTAAAGTGTGATTCAAATGTTAGGAATTAGTAAAAATAATAAAAGAGAACAATTCATTCTCTGTCCAGATGTTCTGGTTCCACTGTGACTCATGTGCTCATTCAGGGCTGTCCAGATGAACTGCCACTTAATTTCTACTGGCCTGAGTTCCACATGCAACTGAATCAAATGGAACCAAGAATCCTTGGTATTGGCTTCTCCCCTGTAAGATTTTGACTCTAGGATTGACCGGACACACATTTGTGCATGAGCTCCTACCCTGCTTGTATTCATATCTAATTCTATTGTCCATATGCATGCTGAATTTGGCATCAGGGCTCCATATCCAAAGGACCCTTGATTTCTATCAAATTGGCTTCTAGTTTGAGGCCCTGTAGGGCCACAGGTTTTTCAGCATTTACTAATCAGCATGAAATGAGACTTGATCTCTAAATCAAGTTTCATGTTGCTTGTTCTCAGTAGAAACAACTTAACAACCACAATGAGCTAATTCCAGTGAAGTTAATCACATGGAAAGTTTGCTTTTTGTATCTGTGAAATGGATAGTAAAACTGAGAATCTGAGCAGTTTCCACTCCTGTCATAAAAATTCCAAAATAAAAAAGGATTGAATATCTTTCTCTTTTTTTCACTAGTCAAATTACTTACTTACTTTACATCCTGATTGCAGCTTCCTCTCTTTCCTCTCCTCCCAGTCCTTCCCTCAACCCTCTCCTCTCCTCCGATTCCCCCTCCCTTTCTCATCAAAGAAGGGAGGGCTCCTATGTATATTAACCCTCATTGGCATATCAAGATGCAGTAGGACTAAGCGCATCTTGAATATCTTTCTATTACTTTGTTTATTAATCGAGGCATGTTCCTAACTCTACACGTTATTCTTTTTTAGTAGAATCAGTATGACATGTTCGTGCTTTGGAATTTCATGGACAATTGTATATTTTTAACTTGATATTATTTAAAATAGGAAGAATGGAAGAACTGGGTTCCTTCTCTTTGCTCCTGTCAATGAAGTAAAAGTTATAACTCTCAAAAGAAATGCTGCACTGACAAACTGAATGAAGCAATATTGACAAATTTAATACATATTTAAGAATTTTATACTCGTTTGAAATTTAAACTTACCATGTAATATATTTAAAAGATTAAAATTTGAAAAAGTAATGAAATATTACAAGAAAACAAATCATATTACTAGCTAACAATCCTGTCAGATTCACTTTTATTTTCTTGCTCGTGAACTTATATTTCCAAGTATTCTTTGTGTAATGCAGTTTCTTATCTTATTATATTTCTTTTTACATTTAAAATTTTCTTTTTACACTTTATGTTGTAGCTTCCAATTTTTAATGATATTTTGAATACCAGTGACCTGTTCAAACAAGTGGCTGATCGAACTTAAGTTTAGACTAAAATAATCAGAGAAAACTAAGTTTTGATTTCCTCAATCTTTTTTTCACAAAGTAAGTGCTAAATAGCCACATATTTTTAGTATGTTTGTTTGTTTTTTTCTGTTTGATTTCTTTTTTTTACAATTTATTTTTTATTTCTTCAAGTTACATCTCAATCACAATCCCCTCCCTACTCCCCCCTCCAGTCCCACCCTCCCCGACTCTTCTGCCTTAACCCACCCATTCCCTCCCTTTTTTTAAGTTTAAGTTATACCTCCCCCCAACAGCTCCCCTTTTCAGTCCAACAAACAGCTCCCCTTTTCAGTCCAACAAATGGTTCTTTCTCTTATAACAGCAAATACAATACAAAACAAGAGACATAAATAGGCCACAATTATAAGAGTTTTATGGCTTAGCATATATTCCCAGTGTCCAGTCTATACATATTTGGCCCCTGACTTTAACATTCTACTATCTAACCATCTCCCTGAGTTTAAAGTTCTATATCTGACTCAGCTTTCATACTAACTTGCATCACAATTTTAAAAACATCTTCTTATATCCAGAACACCCTCTTGATTCCTGAACAACTCAAAATTTAACTATGAGACTCTAGCTATCCATTCTTCAACCACCTCAGAGACCTGAGAGGGATAAATATATCTGATTATATAGGAAGTGCAGGGCCTGCAGCTTCCAAAACTAAGAAATGACATACCAGTGGGTGCCTGGATAGTTCCCATTTTCTCTCCATATATTACAGCATCAATCTTCAGCTGTTTGACCCAGTTTCTCTGACAGACAATGATTGTAGAGCAGGAATTATGAAGGACTTACCTACCCTGTCTTGGCAGAGCTAGGCTGTGGACTTACCTGCTTCCAAGTTTTGTCCTTTTTGTACAGCATTCTATCTACAGTTGAAGCAAGGGGTTTTCCTTGCCAAGAGATAGGCTTGCCACTAATTCAACCATCTCTCACTGGAGATTCTTCGATGCTCATCTTCTACTTGGAGTAGAATAGGGGGTGCTGTCAGGAGCTGACATATCTCGATATCAAAAATATAAAGTTAAGAAAACATCTTTGAATGCCATATTCTGCAGACCTCTTGAGATTTTTGAAGACACCCTATATATCTCTTATATTTAGATAAGCAACTGTTGCTTGTCTCTTAGCAACTTGATTTCTGATTAGCCATATTTTCTTTTTTTTAATACTTTATTTTTTTTATTTCTTCAAGTTACATCTCAGTCACAATCCCTTCCCTACTCCCCCTTCCTGTCCCACCCTTCCACCGTCTTCCCCCCAACAGCTCCCCCTTTCAGTCCAACAGATGGTTCCTTCTTTTATAACAGTAAATACTATACAAAACAACAGAAATAAATACACCACTATTATGAGAGTTAAATGGTTTAGCATACATTCCCAATGAGAAAATAACTATAATAGACTGTCATAGTACCTAACAAAATGGCAGGCTTGCGTGACTATTAGTTTGCATTTCTTGATTATCTTAAACAGTTTATGACAATTGATAGCAAAAGGCCGATACTTCACATTTCATTGACTCCTCATGGAATCATAAGGAAGTTTCCTCATCTATGTTCATAGCAGCCTTATTTGTAATAGCTAGAAACTGGAAACAACCCAGATGTCCCTCAACTAAAGAATGGATTAAAAAACTGTGGTACATCTACACAATGGAATATTACTCAGCTATCAGGAACAATGAAATCATGCAATTTGCAGCCAAATGGATGGAACTAGAGAAGCTCATCCTGAGTGAGCTAAACCAGACTCAGAAGGATGCACATGGCACCTATTCATTTACAGTAGGATTTTAGCTATATAGTACAGGATAACTGTACTACAACCAACATACCAAAGGCAACAGGAACATAGACTTTTTATTTGTTTTATTTGTTTGTTTGTTTATTTTTGTTTTTTTTTTAGTTCTCTCTCCTTGGCAATGAGACTCTTTTCACTGGTGGTACTGTCTTCTAGGCCCCAATGTATGAGGAGGCTCTTGGCCCTCATATGACCTCTGAACTGAGGCAAGGGACTTTTATGTAGGGACACTCCACTCCAGAGGAGTGGGATGGAAAGGTTGGGGGTAAAACAAATGAAATGTGAAGTATGTTTGTTTTTAACAGTGTAGATATAAATAAAATATTTCGATCAATATTTAAGTTATGTTGGGGACTTTAACCATACAGTACTGTGCTGATAGATTTTTTTTTTCCTGCAAAACAGCTGTTACTCTTTTAATTTTGAGATACTGTGACAGTGTATGCTCTGCTCATGGCTATTTGTTTTGGCTAAATTCATTTTAAGGATCAGTTTCAGAAATGGTGTTATTAAGCTGCAAAATAGTAACAGACTTTTTGGAATATGCACTGGTTCGTTTAAAAGATCGTATAAACTTGAAAATGGTCTTAACAATATATGTGATTCCATTAGTTTCAGTGCAATCGTACTAACACCGGCCATTATAAATTTTAAGTTTGCAATTCTGGGTCATTTTCATTAAAATATTGTTTATATCTGATCTACTCTGTATGCACTTTGTTTTATTATTAGTGATAATGTGGGTTCTTAGGTTCATTTCTTTTTTTATATGGGACTATATGTTTACATTTTTGCCTGTTTCTATGTTGGTTTTTTAGTGCGTTCCTAATAAGACTATTGACACCTCTCCACAGAATGCATTAATTTTGTACCAGTGTAATCTTTGTCAGTATGCTTGCTTTTGCACATCAGATAAGTTCTTAGATGCTAAATGGCCAAGTAAAAGAATATGTGCATTTTTTATATTTATTTATTACTTCAAGTTACATCTCCATCACAGTGCGATTATGTACATCTTTAAGTGATGCTTGACATTGCCTCTTCCTGTGATAAAATTTAATGCAAATACTAGACATTATTAATCTTTTTAATCCTTGTGAATATGATAGGTAAAAATAATAGCTAAGTATCATTTTCTGTTTCCTCTCTTTAATCCTGAGTGAAAATGAGCACCATCTCACATATTTAGGAGCCATTTTTATTTGTTTCTCAGTCTGATTCAAATTATTTTTTATTTGGCTATTTTCTAAAGACTTATGGGAATGTTCGTATATAGATGAATGTTTGTATATTCATTGGTCCCTTGTCATATGTATCGCAAATATATTTAAGCTCATTCATAGGATTCCCTATCCAACAGACTTAATTATTTTTAATAGTTTAATTATAAACTACACTGAAATACATCATCTTGTATTCATGGTTTCAGAGTTTGGAGGTCATTCTTCAGACACTTTATAGATAAGTTTGATTTAAATAATGTTTCTGGAAGTGTTTTCACACACACACACACACACACACAAAGACTCATTAATAATGGCATGAAGGATAAAAGAGGCCTTAGAGATGACATAATTCAGCATTCATTTCCTCAAAAATATTCAATTTTTCTTTATAAAGGAAAATAAACTCCATGTTAAGGAAAGAAAGAGCATGTAAAGGTTATATAGGAAGTTGTTGCACAAGGATTAACTGTAACTCCTTAGCTCCTGAGCTCCAGTTTACTCCTTATGTTTAACAAAAAGGTACATTTCTTTTAAAAAATGCACATTAAAAACTCAGAGCAAAAGATGCAACACATTTGAAAATAAAACATTATCTTACATTTTGTGGTAACTTTTACTTATAAAAACATGACGATGTGTATTATTTCAGCATAAATTAATTGTACATGTTCTAATTACTTAGTTGAACAAATATCTAAAGGAACATAACATTCTTAGCTACTGTAGTTACAAGTAGTAAATGTGGCTATATTTTAACAGCAATAAAGTATAGTTTTTAATCTGATGGATATGAGAACTGAAAGGAATTGGGTGAATTGTTAATTCCCTTCAGCAAAGTACTAGATTAAGTCTAAGTCCTTTTAAATTGTTCAGAAACTTAGCCACCATAACCTATCTTGGATGCAGAAAGTCCCAGACCATTTTCATTCTAATGTTCTTACAGGGATCTTCAGTGTCATTAGTATTAGTCTAAGGTCACTAGCCTAGTTTATCCACTATTGCAACCTGAATCATACAGTTTTATTTGCATTTACTTTTGCACATGCAGTTTCCTGGTATGGGACACATTTCTGAAAGAACTGGAGATAACTTCATTCATTTCACTTCTACTTGTGAGACCTACACCTCTGGTATATAAGCCAAGGATATGGGGTTCCTGACTGTGTTTTCCCCAGCTCATATAAGGTGAAGAAATCTCCATACTTAGAAAAGTAAACCAAACAGACTAGGACATACTGTCAGTTCCAGATGCTACATGTTGAGGAGGGGAGAGACTCTGTCTGAGAGAAGGAAGTCATTGCTCCTGACTTTCAACTATACTGAAGTGACACAGAGATGCTGCTAGTGAGATGAGAGGAAAGCCATTAGAACAGAGAGCTCCACAACCTTCCATTTCATTTTGAATGGAGAATGAAGTTCCTTGTTAAGGGCTTTACAGAAGACAGTAGCAAAATTGGTCATCATCAACTAAGAATAAATTGACAGCTCTATGATTGGATAGTAGACACAAGTAAAACAGCACATCAATGAGAATGTTACCAGAGAAACAACTAAGAGTCATTATTGAATAGCACTAATTATTGTGTGTGTAGAAAACTATGCATATGTATGAAAATGTACTCACTCAAAAATAATCTTTAAAATATGTAAGGTGGACACTACTGTACTTTACTCTGAAGCACTGTTCAAGGTACATACATATCTATTAGTAAAATAGATATGTTTAAAGCTGAAAAAGCATAAGTTGACCAAATATTGCTTGAACAATATAATACCTTGATCCAGGAGCAACTCTTACAATCTCAGGCTTAACAATAAAGTCATACTTGTCTCCAGTATAATAGAAAATTTTACTCTATGTTAAAAGAACTAGGGGAAAACTTCCGAACTACTTATCCTTTGATAAATGTGGAACAAAATTTTTAAATCTCCAAACTATGGAAATAGTATTTAACATTTAATAGTATTTAATATTTAAGAACATCCTATAGTAAAGGTAAAAGTCTAACTACAAGAGCTTAAGAGCAACCTCTGATGAAAAAAACAGTTTACATTAAAAGCTGAGCAATTAGAAAGAAGTCTAAAAGATAAAAACAGGGCAATGTGAGCAGAATCATCAGAGGTTCCACAATGTTGCAGAAACACAATGCTCAGTAATTGTTCATCCAGTTCACTAAGCAAACAAATGCTCAAGCAAGAAAGAACAAATCTCAACAAAGGGCAAGTTCCTATCCAGAGTCATTAGAATATGTAAAGTGTCTGAGAGATATGCATTGAAAGGGGAAAATATGCCCCATATACAAGAATAAAACAAATAAAATGTGTCCAGGAAGAAATGCAGATGCTGAACTTGCTAGGAAAGACTTAAAGTAATCTATTTTAAGTACTTTAGAAATATAAAAATTTTGAGTATACATACAAATGATTCCTCGCCATATCACAAGGAACTTTCCTCATCTATGTTCATAGCAGCCGTATTTGTAATAGCTAGAAACTGGAAACAACCCAGATGTCCCTCAACCGAGGAATGGATAAAAAAAAAAAAAAAAAAACTGTGGTACATCTACACAATGGAGTATTACTCAGCTATCAGAAACAATGAAATCATGCAATTTGCAGCCAAATGGATGGAACTAGAGAAGCTCATCCTGAGTGAGCTAACCCAGACTCAGAAGGATGCACATGGCATCTATTCACTTATAATTGGATTTTAGCCATATAGTACAGGATAACTATACTACAACCAATGCACCAAAGGGAACAGGAACATAGACTTTTCTACCTGTCCATGAGACACTTTTCCCTAGTGGTGCTGCCTTGTAGGCCCCCAGTGTATGAGGAGGCTCTTGGCCCTCATATGACTGCTGAACTGGGGCAGGGGACTGTTATGTAGGGACACTCCACTCCAGAGGAGTGGGATGGAAGGGATAGGGGGTAGAGGGTGGGAGGGCGGGACTGGGAGGAGTGGAAAGAGGGGCACTGTGATGGAGATGTAACCTGAAGTAATAAATAAACATAAAAAAAGAAATATAAAAACTATCTAAAATGAGGGAATTATAATAATACATTTTCAATAAGTACACAATGTCAATAAGGAGACAAATTCTGAAGAAGAAAATAGAAAACCTGGAGTTAAAATGTATATAATAGGTTAGTTAAAACTAAAAATATACTAAAAGTGCTCAAAAGTAGATTTCAGTTGACAGAGAAACTAAATAGTAAATTTGAGTACATAATCAACAAATACTATTTTATAATGGAGAGGAGTGGGAAATAATAAGTGATAAAGAAAACTGAAGAGTCTTAAAGAGTTGTGGGACACCTTAGTGGCATGCCAGCTTGCATGTAATGACACTTTCAGAAAGGAAAAAGCAAAAGCAGAAAGAATATTTGAAAAAAAAAAGATGAAAAAAATAATGAGAAACTTGCTGAAAAATAAATTTTCACAGAAAAGCTGGGGAAAAAATACTTAGAAGAGATCGCCACTCGGACAAATCAAGTGTTGAAGTCAAATACAAAGAGGAGAAGCTTAACACAGCAAGGGAGAATAACAGGATACGCGCAGTAAAGTTAAGATGTCATCTGACAAGCCTGTATTCAACACAATTAGCCTTTCATTTTGTTAAGTTGTTTTACCATTTATAATTAAAACTTTATAGAAAATAACCTACAAATAGAAAAGTGACACACCAAGATTAGTAAGAATCAAAGCCCATGCATCTCAGTGAACTTCTGAACAGTGAAAATAGCCATTTGGAAGCTATGGAGCCTTATGTTAGATTTTTTTTCTAATAAATAAATTTATTTATTTGTTGCTTCAGGTTACATCTCCCTCATATTGTCCTCTTTCCCCCCTTCCCAGCCCCGCCCTCCCACCCTCTACCCCCTAACCCTTCAATCCTGCTCCTCTGGAGTGGATTGTCCCTACATAACAGTCCCTCACCCCAGTTCAGAGGTCATATGAGGGCCAAGAGCCTCCTCATACACTGGGGGCCTACAAGGCAGTACCACAAGTGAAAAGAGTCTCATTGCCAGGGAGAGAAAATTAAAAAAAAACAAACAAACAAAAAAGTTTATGTCTATGTTCCCTTTGGTGCGTTCGTGGTAATATAGATACCCTGTATTATATAGCCAAAATCCTACTATAAGTGAATAGATGACATGTGTATCTTTCTGAGTCTTGGTTAGCTCACTCAGGATGAGCTTCTCTAGTTCCATCCATTTGGCTGCAAATTGCATAATTTCATTGTTTCTGATAGCTGAGTAGTATTCCATTGTGTAGATGTACCACAGTTTTTTAATCCATTCTTCAGTTGAGGGACATCTGGGTTGTTTCCAGTTTCTAGCAATTATAAATAAGGTTGCTATGAACATAGATGAGGAAACTTCCTTATGATTCCATGAGTAGTCATTTGGGTGTATACCCAGAAGTGGTATGGCTGGGTCCTGAGGCAAAGCTATTCCAAATTTTCTAAGATATCACCAGACTGATTTCCATAGTGGTTGTACAAGCCTGCACTCCCATCAGCAATGGAAGAGGGTTCCCCTTTCTCCACACCCTCCTCAGCGTGTGTTGACATTTGACTTTTTGATCTTAGCCATTCTGACAGGTGTGAGATGGACTCTCAGAGTCGTCTTCAGTTTCATTTCTCTGATGATTAAGGATGTTGAGCATTTCTTCAAGTGTCTCTTGGCCATTAGGTATTCCTCCTTTGTGAATTCTCTATTTAGTTCTTTCCCCCATTTTTTGATTGGATTATTTGGTTTCTTGGCATTTAATTTTTTGAGTTATTTGTAGATTTTGGATATTAGTCCTCTGTCAGATGTGGGGTTGGTGAAGATTTTCTCCCAGTCTGTAGGCTGCCATTTTGTTTGAATGACAGTGTCTTTTGCCTTGCAGAAGCTTTTCAGTTTCATGAGGTCCCATTTATTTATTGTTGGTCTCAGGTCCTGAGCTGTTGGTGTTCTGTTCAGGAAGTTGTCACCTGTGCCAATGAGTTTGAGGGTTTTTCCCACTTTTTCTTCTAGTAGATTTAGTGTGGCCGGCCTTAAGTTAAGGTCTTTGATCCACTCAGTCTTAAGTTTTTTAAACTTTCACTACCAATTATAATTGTCTGCGATTACCCATCCCAAAAAGAAATCAATGATAGGGTTAAAACTAGAAAAACAGTTAGCTTTATGTCCTCTTTCATGACGCAGTTGTTTATTACCTGGATTTCATCCTTCCCTAACACGTAATTTTTTATCATTTCTTGTTCTCCTTTCTTCATGTCATGCTCTACCCACACGTATATTTGTTTACATATGCAAATATGCAATAACAGCCATAAGACAGAGAAAATATTTTTTCTGGAATTTTATTAACTTGTTTAATATACATCTGTTCATTCTTTCATTTTCCTGCAAAATTTGTGTTTCTATTTTTCTATAAGACTGAATATTATTGTATTTTATAAATTACAACTGAAATATAGACTTACAAAGAAGCAGGAAATCGGAGAATTTTTGTTAGTTAATATACCTTGCAATAAATAATGAAAATAACTGCCTAAAGGCTAATTAAGTAGGAATAAAATATTTATTTATAGATTTTATTTCATTATTTTCACATTTTTCATACAGCAAAATTACACTTGTAAGCTTATAGAAATATTATACATTTGGTAATAAAATACAAAGGAAGGGAGAGAGAATTAACAAAAATTGGAGTAAGGTAATGGCTTTGATAACTTTTCTCATAAGAAGAGATACTGAAGCCACAGAGGAGTGAACTCTCAACAACTAACTAGAGTTCGTTCAATGTAGATCTGAGGAAGATTCTAGAAACAGTGTGAATCACTAGAGTAACCACTAGGGAAATTATTTTTAAATGTACTTTTTAAAAGTTATTAAGATAGTTCAATTTTTTGACAGGAAAATATACATGTTTCAAAATGACGAAATAATAAAAGAGTGACAAGGGAACAAAGTAGTAAAGGGAAGCAATATGGGAGAAGTAAATTTAACCCTAACAGTAATACCATTATGCAACTGGCCTAGTAGAAATGAAGATTTTCTAAAAAGATTCTTGTGTCCTTCAATCTATCAGATTGTTGAAAGAACTGACTCTCCTTGCCCGCCCTCCCCCCCCCAACGGGGAGGTGTTCCTGACAGAAATACCATGCTGGATAAAGGAAAAGGTTCCAGCCATAGGGACAACTTGTCTCCTGGAAAGAAATTTCAAATAGTTCTAATAGTTTGTCAGGAGCTCAGACAAGGATGTTTCAATGGTATTGGAAACCACATGTTAATGGATTAAGACTGTTTAGATGTGTATATCCCTAACTACTAAACTCTGGTCTCCTTTTAAAACCCCTAAAGCAGACTTAGGTCTTTGCTGGATCTTTTTGCCCCTCTTTCCAATGTGGCCACATTTAATAAATCTCATCTTTTTACTTTTAATTGGCTTACTGAAGACATAGGCCTGACATAACTTGAAGCACAAGTTGCCACTCTCAAGTTACGTAATGGTCGTAAAGTTATGTCAAAAGATGGATTGTCAACATAAATAACTAAAAAGGATATATTTGGATGCTAGTTATGAGAGGCTCATTGTGGATTCTAAGACCTAAATAGTTGGAAAGTGAAAGGACAGAAATGAGTATTGCATCTAACTACAAAAAAAAAGTTCGCAGTGATTCTTGCCAATATCAGACAAAATAAAACTTTCTGACAAATGCTATGACTACAGCTAAAGAACATCATTTTATAGTAATAAAGGGTCAGCCATCAGAAAGACAGAACATTTAAAAACATATACACATACACAAAACAGAGCCCTAAAATATACATGGAAGATACACAGCTAAATGATAATTATTGGAGAGCTTAATAATATCTTACTTTCAATAATGCATAGCACGATTAGAAAGAAGACCACCAAGGAAATGGAATAATTGAACAACACTGTAAAAGAGCCAGATCTAAAAGATGTCTACCTAGCCCTCCACCCAGCAACAACAGAACATAAAGCATGAAATGTTCTCTGGAGTAAATGATATAATAAGCCATATGAAAACTCTTTCGACCTTCAAATTATAATAATCAAGATAGTAAAAATCCAACTTATAGAGTGGGACAACTTATTTTCAAACCATGAATCTAACAAGAGAGATAGGAAAGATACGTAAAGAATACTTGTAATCCTATATTAAGAGAACAAATAAACATGATTTAGATATTTCTCCAAAGCAAACAAATCAATAGAAATTTTTAAATGTCACTGATCTCCATGGAACTTAAAGTCATGAGTACAGTGAACTACCATGTCATATCAACTAGAATTACATCAACAGCAGCAACAGTAATAGAGAAAGTAACAAAGTATTGACAAAAATTTTGGAAAATTGAAGTTGCTGTGCACTGCTTGCTGGTGGGGATATGCATAGGTACAGCTGACTTGGCAAAACCCTCTGGACACTTTAAACAAGTCATACATTCTATCACAATTTACAATCAGGCATGATAGGAATTAGCAACTTCATTCTTAGATACACATGCATTAGAATCAAAATATATGGCTGCATAAAAACCTGAATGTAAAAACACATAGCAGCAATATTTATATTATCCAATAGAAGACACAAAATAAATGTTTATCAAATGATTGACAGGTAAGCATAGTGGGTTTTGTCTATATAAAGATCATGCATTACTGCTATAAATGGCTGAAACTTGGCAATTCAGAGTTAAGAGAGTCAGTCATAAACATCACATATTGTATCCTCCCATTTACATAAAATGTTCAGAATTGCTTAATTTGTGGACACCAATAGGTAGATTCAATTCACAAAGGCTTCAGAAAAGGGAGATCAAGGAGAGACCGCTGAGGGTGTAGGGTTTGTCTTAAATGTAAGAAAACTATCCTGGAATTAGTAAGTGTAGATAGTTGTCCGACTCTGTAAACATACTAAGATCAATCAAATTCTATACTTTAAATAGTTAGATATTTTGTTATACAAATTATATCTCAACCATGTTAAAAACGCAAAAATACTGTTTCTCTTCTCCCATATTCTATTACTCTATATTAATCTCATTTTTGATTTTGTCAAGTTACATTTCAATAACACATGTTGTCTGTCATTACTTCAAGAGATAGATTCTGTGGCCTACAACCTATTTGTCTATGCAGTGTATGCATATTGCCTCCCATGCACTGTGTTGAACATATGATATGGAATAGCTTCCTTAATCTATACAACAACTGGCAAAAAGATACTATTAATAATACCATCCTATAACTGAGAAACTGTAGTGGTTGCTCGGTAAATGTTGCTATGAAAACTGCAGGTGACAGTGGGTTAAGAGATAGAGAATGTTGACTTTCTCACCCTATGCCCCACTGGACTTTTTCTTTCTCCAACTCAGTTGTAAGTATCCAAAGAGTATTCAAATACCAGAAACAACTAGTCCAAGTAAATACACAAAGTAGAATATTTATTTTAAATGGAGCAGAAGATCCTAAGCACCTAGCCAATTCTTAGACCTCAGAAGGACTCCATTCAACTCTAGCCCTAATCCAAAAGAATGCTCTTCTTTAAAGCTTCCAAATTGTGCAGAAGGTAAGAACCACCATGTTGCAAATTGATTGTTTGTTCATTGCTAAGTGCAGTTATACAAAAAAATAACTTTCCACAGCTGAGTAGCGCGGTTATACCTATAAGAGTCATCACTTAACTATGTCTTAGAGGAAAAATGTTCACTTTTGTCTGGCCTGGTTTTGCTTCTTACATGATTATGTTGTACATTCTTCTTTCTCCCTGTCATGGCCCACCTATTTATTGCCACATATACTTGTTCTCAGGAGAAAGCAGCTGAGGCTGGCCTTTGCCAGAAACATAGAAAGCCAGATTTCTGAAAGTTATATTTACTTGTTTTCTCATTGATTCATTTGCAGATTCAAAAAAACACTTTTAACACAACACTAGTTAGGACAATACATATGCTATGTACCAAAGAGAGACTGGTGAATAAATCAGGCCTTTGCCACTCCCAAGGAATGATAGAGCCAAGTGGACCAGAAAACACTCTGGATCCATTTTAAAGGCTATATGTCTAGTACTCCTGATCTTAAGATCACCAACCATTTTGCCCAAGCCTCACCTTCCTGCAGACACAATGTTAGCTGAACTAAGGATTTAAAGAGTAAGTTATCCAGAGACTACTAGAAAATAAAACCAGAAGCAAGGACATTAAGCAGAATGAACATGGCCTGCTCAGTCAGACGTTCTGTTTTCTTAGGCCCAACTCTGTTGTTTATTAGCTAAGTCACTTCATTTTTATGCCTTTTCTTCATGGAATGAAAATATTTGTGGGAGAAATGTTAGACTTAGCAGTGTCTGAAATTATTTGTTTCAACATTCTGTACTTGTTTTGTATACCACCCATACTATTGGAAACCTTTTGATAACCAGAAATTGTATCTGACTTGTTTGCCACTTTATCCTCAGTTCAATGGTACCTGGCTTATGATAGCATCAAATAAAATATTATTAATGTAATGGATCAGGATAAATGTTCAAATCCTTTTAAATTTATGAAATACTATATGTTGTTGTTGCAAATTCTTTCAAATTAAAGTCTCTAATGAAAGCCCTCATTTTCTAAGAATAAAGGTTCAGTCTTATACATAGGAAGGAATTCAAACTGTAATTCTGTTTCTTTCTGCTCAACTGTAGAGAGAGTATTTAACCTCCCTAAGCTTCTTTTGAGTCATCTCTGCTTTATCAAGTGCATCTAAAGACCCCATGACTACATACTTATACACTTGTAATGCCTTGCAAATACAGATCCTAGAAAACTGAGGATCAAGAAACAAGGTGACTGGTCACATAGTCTGTTGGTGACAGAATTGCTAATGTCTTATAATTTTCAATTTATAGACAGTAAGGCAGATCCCACAGCAGAAACAGAGAAGGAGGGTAGACCATATTCATAAAGGGAAAGCAGGCTCCTTGTAGCTGCAGTTTGTTTCTTCATCACTGGGGCTGATGAAATAGGACGGTAGCATGCCAAAGGGCAAATGGTTGCCTTGCAGGATGGAAAGTGCTTGTTCATCAAGTTGAGTGGTTTGTTTTTGTTTATTTAACAATGACAGTTCACCAGCTCCATACCACCTCACTAGTACCTACTTCTAAAAAATGCCAAGCATGACACATATCCTTTCTCAGGTTTGACCCTAGATTACATTCTGTTCACCTTTGTATTCCTTTGTAATTTACAAATAGAGGTGGTTGCTTTAAGAGCACAGAAAGTAATTATTCTCCATTTCTACCTATTAGAGAAAAACAATCTGAGAGATATGATTTAGCTATGAGAGTGAACCTCATGGCCAAGCCTGAGACTGTATGTATATTGTGTAATCTTTGGTGTTTTTTTTTTTTTTTTTTGGAAATGAGAAATTTTCATTTGTCTGATATAGTTTAGCAGCATCTTAATTTAGGACTCAAAAGTTGTTCAGTATCTCCCTCACTTTTCACATTTAGATGTTCATTGAGAGTTAACATGGCTGTTTCTAAATAATCACTTTTCTGTTCCTTGAGAGTCTTAATAAGAGAAAGAAAAGAAGCAGCATTTGGCCGAATGCTGGGTGGAAAGCAGACACTTATATAGGTTTTGCTATCTGGAGATACCGGTTCTTTGAAAGAGTTCTACTGCCCAAATGAGGACATGAGCATGCTGTTTCTGGGGAAGCAAAATCAGAGAGGGCTTCCTGGAGTAGTTGCTAGCCTCTTCTGCTGAAGCCTACATGATGATGTCATGTTATGAAAGGGACAGTTGGTCAGGTGCAGGGTGGAAAGTTTGAGTTTGAGGGAGTGGCTGTGTAAGTAAAAGCAGAGGGGCTTGAAACAACAAGAGTTAGATTAGGAATTGCACCAGCTCACACCACTGGAAGATCGTATGGAACAGGCTATAGAGGGGTGAACTTAAGAACTAGAAATAAGCCTCAAATGCCAAGAGAGTACATTGAATTTATATACTATAGGCCATGTGGTTTTCACTTAGGCATTTAATAGAATTACAAGCACTCACATTTGACCTGGAACTCTAGACGGAGAAGACTCTGGATTCAGTAATGATATTGCTAATATGTTCCTCTTGCGATTCTAATGTATCAATGAGTTAAAATCACTCCTGTGAGTCATGAGTGGTTGAGAGCTGTTAGAAGAGTTACAAAAGCAGCTGTTTTTGATAGAATGCCACTGGGGTCCTGTGTAAGGATCAGACAAGAATCAGAAGGACTTGAATAAGTCAGTTACAGGTCTTTTTTTTTTAAGACAAAGCTACATGTGTGGTGACTATTTAGGCTGTAATATTAACAGATATTAGTCACTGATTGACTGATAGGAATGGTGGTGGCAGGTGGAATGCATTGAGGAAATGTAATACATTAAGTACAAAATGAGTCAATTTTTCTGTGTTGAGTCACCACAGAATCCGATACACACCATAAGAGACTATAGCCTAATGGTTAACTTTGGAGTCAGAAAGACTTGAGTTCAAAGTGCAGGGCAACTATTTACTGCTTATGTGTCTTGGGCAGAATCATTAAGGTGCTGTACCTCAACATTTACTTCTATAAAGTGAGAATGATGATACATACCTCACTGAATTGTTCTGAAGAGTAAATGGGGTTAAACTTTAAAGTCTTCCAGCTGGGTCTTACAGGCACCTAGTAAATATCATGTGTTACTATTGTGCTATTTATTATAATGTATCCTGTAGTGAAATGGGGTCAGGTATTTTTATCATTGCCAATACTCCCCACCTTAAAATAAGTCTCTTATTTGGGGAAACGAGGTAATTTCCCCAGTTTCCAGTTAACAGCTGTCCTTGTTGTGTTGGAGTTTAAGAGATCAAAGTAAGTTCTGTTCTGTTGTGAATCAGTGATACAATAGCTCTATTTTTCTAGCTCCTGTACATTCTTTGAGCCAACATAAAGTGTCTAACCTTGGCTTCCTGGTTTCAAATTGAGATTGAAATCTAATCAGCATTTCATTGTTACTAAATTGGGTCTGTTCACATGGTGCTATCTCTCTTAAGTTTCAGTGGCACATAGACACTTGGCTGAAAAAAATTCACACTTCTTATGCCACATTATCTGTTTTGCCTGCCTCAGAAAACGTCACAAAAGGTCTTTAAAGATAGAATGTTTTCTTAGTGTTTTAACTGGCTGTTGCTTTTCAGCCTTAACTAGTAGTTTGTGGCACAGGAGGCAGCATAATTACTGTAAAGCTCTTTGTGCAGTATGAGATTTTCTAGACTAATTTCAAAGGGAAGTTGGAGTGAGATGATTTAAAAAAAAAACAAGTAAAACTTACAACTTTGGGGGGTATGCAAGGCCTTTCCCATGTATTGTCTGTTGTACTTGTCACAATAAACTTCTGAGCTTGGAATGCTATGCTCCTCATTTTACAGTTAAAGAAACTGCATGACTAGTGATCAGCAATAGTAGTAGTACTCAGGCGAAGAACTCTGTTCCTTAGAGTCTGCTTTTTTTTCTTTCAGTGCTACTACAACTTACTAGAATACGCATTTAACTTTGAGCTTCATTTTCTCATCTAAGAATTTAGGGCCTGAGAAGACCCACTGTCATTCAAAGCAAATATTACAGATCAGATTTAAGAGAGGAGTCAAGCATATGTGCATCTTTGGATCCCTATATTTTGTTTCTAATATATATTATGGAACTCAATAAATATCGAATAGGTTCCAGCAAACTAGTAGTCCCATATTGAATGACATCTGTTTTGGTTGTACTTATATTGCTTAATGATTTTAAAATTTCTTAAAAGTTTTCTGAGGTCTAGCTGAGTGACTGTACTATGTGGGTTATTATGTTGAATTTTTTTTTTTGCAGGTTCCATGCTTCTCGTTCACAGAGAACTTAAATAAAACTACAGATTTTACTCTGAAACAGAACCCTAGCTTAAGACTTATAACATCTGAATTACAGTATCAGGCCTGCTTCTGAATAACTGCTTATTCTCACTAATTCTCTGTCCCACTCTGGGCCCAAAAGTTACAATGAATATTGAAGGGTCTGAACATTAAAGCATTGGGTAACTGGGAAAAAACAGACACCTAGACCCCGCTGAAATTCAACTAAATCAGAATAAAGGTATTGATTGATTTAAGGAATTTCCAATATGAGTTTAATGTGCAGTCAAAAGTAAGAAGTACTGGACTAGAAGATCTTTAATTACCATCTAACTGTGACAGTATATAGGAGACAGGGCCACATAGTATAATGAACAAACTGTGGGATTTGGAGCACAATCTTGGAGTTTTTGCTGCTGTGATAAAACACAACAAAAAGCAACTTAGAGATGAAAAGGTTTACTTAGCTTACATTTCCAGGAAAATGTCCACCACTGAGGGAACTGCAGGAATTAAACCACAAGCCATGGTAAAGTATGGGCTGCTGGCTTGTTCTCCTCAGCCTGTTTTTTGTTTCAATTTAAGATTTTCTTTCCTTCTTTTTTTTACATTCCAATACCAATCCCCCTCCCTCCCCTCTTCCCAGTCCTACCATCCCACCCACCATACCCACACCTCCCCCCAACCCAGGACCAAACACCCCTGGTACACCAAGCTGCATCAGGGCTATGTGCCTCAATGGAGGCAAGACAAGGCAGCTCTGCCATGAATATGAGCTCCTGAGGGAGGCAACATCGTCCAAGTCCGGATAGACCCCATTCCCATTGTAAGAGGATCCACTTGAGGACCAAGCAGCCCATCAGCTTCTTATGTATAATAGGCCCAGGGCCAGTCCTTGCAAGCTCTTTATACATCCCAGGACCACCTGGCCAGGAGTGGCACCACTCACGATTGACTGGCCCTTCTTGTGTCATTCACTAAGTTAAGAAAATGACCCCACAGGTTTGCTTCCAGTTCAACATTACAGAGGCATTTTCAGTTGTGGTTCCCTCTTTTTAGATAACTTTAACCTATGTAAAGTCGATAGTGAAGCTAGCCAGCTCAAAGACTATGAAATTAAAATCCTAGTTCTACCACTTACCAGATGTGTGAATTTGAAGACATTACCAAATGCTCCTGTACATCTGGATCCCTGATTTTAAAAATAAAGCTATTCTATGTACCCTATAGTAATAATTGTGAGAATTAAAGACTTTTGCCAGTGCATAGCACACAAGCACTAAATAGTCTTCTTATAATCAAAAATTAAAATGAAAGATGTGAGAAGCATTCTAGTCCAGGAAGATTTAACATGTAAGCTGAAATGAAGTGCTTTTTCTTTAATTTAATTGATTGCTTGTTTTGTGTTTCCTGTTTTATTGGGAATGCATTCTGGAAACAGAATATGGAAACAGATCTTGCCCTGAGATTTGATGACACTGCAGGAAACAATCTGGTTAGTTCTTCCATGGCTGGTTGGCAATGATAGCTTGAAAACTGTTGGGGGGAAATTGGCTCAAAGAAGATAGCAGATGTGGTTTGGGAAATAATAAGCATTCATCTGTTCAGCACCATTTCTAAGAGTAATAACAGGAGAAAAGGATAGATCTGTCAAAATTGGCAAGACATTGATATAAATTGTTACTGTCACCATTTTCACTGTCTTGATGTGTTTTTCAGTGGTATAAGATTTAGGAAAATGGATATAACCACAAAGACCATAAATATCTGAGGCAAAATAGCAGGTAATACTTTAATCAGTTTTGTATACTGTTTAAAGCAGTTACTGTATATCAAACTTAAGGTTTAATTGCCATTTAGAAACAGATAACCACCATCTGATTGTAGATTCCACAGTAAAGTGTCCAACACCGTAAGTAATAGGACTTAGCGAGCACACACTCCCCTTGGAGCCAGCCTTACTCCTTTTACAGTATTTCTTTTGCAATAGTTTACACTTTTCTTAACCATGATTGAGATTATGAAAACTCCCTGGGAGTAAGTCCAGTGTATTGAATATCTTTGCATATCCATCATTAAGCAGAGTTGTCCCATATAACATGAGTTAATAGAATACAAAATTTAATAGGTGAATGTATGAATGAAGGGTATGATTGGCCTCTTTTCTTTCATGATATAGTATATGTATGGATGGGTTTTATGCCATGTACAATATAGTGTAATTTGCAAGTTGAGACATCCAGAATGATAGAATAAGGATAGTTATTTATCTACCTTTTCATAAAAACAATGAAATTATAAGCAAAAACTATGAGACTCAACCCCTTTAGATCTCTGGAAATGAAATAAAGACAATATAAAAAACATTTATTTTTTAAATGCTGCACATTATTTTGCCATAATAGAAATAATTAGACATCAGTAACAAAGGGAAAATTGAGAAATTACCAAATGAATGAAATACACAATACACACATAAATATATATGGGATCAAAGAAGCACACACAGATGAGATGAGATACTGTAGGACAAGTGAAAGTAAAAATGTGTTGTACCAAAACTTAGAGACTATAAGAGCCCCTGAAAGAGCAGCCAGTGCGAACTATCTCTCCAATCCCTTAATTTAGATTTTTAAAAAAGATCAAGAACAAAATACTAGCAAATTGAGTCAACTGATAACTAAAAAACATTATAAACAATGACAAAATGAATTTATAATGGGGTCCTAGTGAGTTCCATTGAAGAAATCAATTGATATGATGTACCATGCTAAGAATAAAAGATAAGATCCTAGGGATATAATTCAATAGGGGAGTACTTACTTAGCATGTGCAAGGCACTAGGTTGAATTTAGTATTGTCAACAAAACAAACAAAAATTATAAAAGGTAAAATACTAGAACTTAAGGAAAATGAGATGGAGAAAATTGAGATTAGTGGTTGGTGGGATATCTCTCTCTCCCCACTCTGTCCTCTATGCACCCTATGTGTTACCTTCCTAATATTGTTTGAGTTTGAAATTTGATGTATATGCAACAATTAATTAAAAGGTAAAAAATAAACGAGTGTGGTATTGACATGAGATGGTCACATAGATAAGAAGACTATTATGAATCTAAAAGTAAACCGTACATTTATGGTCAACTGTTTTTTTTTTTAACAATGTTTGCTCAAACTTTGGTGGAAGAAAGAGTCTAACACAGGTCTGACTGGCTACAAAGCCATGATGAGTTAACATTACTGGACCTAATGAGGAAAACTGCTATGAGACTTTGCATTTCACCTTGGTTCCACA
Organism: Lophiomys imhausi; assembly: GCA_907164525.1. Classification (NCBI taxonomy): domain Eukaryota; kingdom Metazoa; phylum Chordata; class Mammalia; order Rodentia; family Muridae; genus Lophiomys; species Lophiomys imhausi. The sequence goes on along the minus strand of CAJQZJ010000122.1, from coordinate 237,748 downwards.
ATCATTAGAGGACTTGCTCAAATGAGTCCAACTTTCAAAGCATCTCAATATTTGGCAGCAAGAATATTTGGGGACAAAAATGGAGAGGAGGAAAGAGGATAAAAAAAGGAAGAGAAAGAAAAAAATTAAAACAGCTAAGTCCTAAAGGCCCCGGTGTTCCCTCGTGGTTGCCCTGGCATTTTCAGGCTGGTACCTTCTGGCAATCTTTCTATTTAATTAACTGTGTTTCTTTAAGTAAGCATGTAAACGAGGGGAATTGGAGAGAAATATGATGCACTTGTTATCAAACCAAACTTTTATCCTTGCATATAAAGTGTTATTTAGGAAGATATTGAAACTTTTTAGGTTCTTATTTTATTATTTATTATTATAGTCATAGAAAAGAATATGTAACAATAAATGAAATGAGTACTCATGTGCTCTAATTAAATAACTAACAATGTTATTAGCACCTTTATATTAAGCCTACTAGAATTGAAGATCTGTCATTGCGCTATCATCTAAAACCTAAAGTGTGGTAGGTGTATAGTTATATTTCCTTTTTATTCAGATCATCACCCCCAACAATATCTTAGAGCTTAACATTGTCCTAAATTTGGGAGCTATTATTCTCTTACATTGTGATAACTTTTCACATATATTCCTAAGCAATATTTTTGCTTTTGTATCTTTTTTGAAATTTACACAATGAAATTAAATGCATCCTATTATGAGCTAGGTTCTTTACACATTAAGTATGTAAGATTTACCTATGAGGTTTCAGTCAGTCCTTGTCATTGATGGCCTATGTTTTGTTGGGGTAATATGTCATAATTTATCTCTATTTTCTCCTATCAGTAGATATTTGGCATTTCTGCTTTTATAAACAAAGCTACTATGAGCATCCATGCACATGCTTCTTGATCACATGTGCTAAAATTTCCCTGGAATATGAATCTGGGAAAGGAAAGTGCAGCTGGAATTTTTATTTTCATTTCGCAAAGTTTACCCCTTGTGTCAGAACTACACCATGCCCTTCTTCACACTAAAATAGAGGCAATAAAAGTCCTTTTGACCAAAATGTTTTGAGAACTGATTAGAGGAAATTGAAGAAGAAAAAATGGAGGAAGAACTTATATCAGTCTCATAGCAATTTTCCTCATTAGGTCCAGTAATGTTATCTCATCATGGCTTTGTAGCCAGTCAGACCTGTGTTAGTCTAGTGAAACCTGCAGTTACTTGGGCCTTTAATCAAAGTAAGTCATAGCTCATAAAGTCAGGATTCTAAAATCATCTTCATTTTTCTTCTCTATTTTCTTTTAGTAATTTTAAGGTATCCTTTATTAAGTCTATGTCTACTACTCAACATTGTGACTATATTAACCTTCTTTTGATATACATTTGATTAGATTATTTAAACAATAATTGTAGTTTAGATGTTGATTCAGATAAAAATGTATATTTCTTTAACTTTGTAGTAATAATATAATACCTATCCTCATTAAAAAAATTGAAGTGTGCATTATTATATTAATGGTTGATATAACTTGCATCACACAGCTTTCAAACTCATCTTACTTAAGTGACTCATTGAAGAGCAACTCTCCTTTCCCAAAGTGTTATTTAAAAGAGTACTTCATTTACTATTTTCTGTATCCTTCCTCTTTGTTAACTTGACATGTAATTTGTTCCTAAAAAGAAAGCTATTATTGTTGTCGCTTACCTATAGTATGTACACTGTTTTTAAAATAATCCTGTCATTCATCTGCTTTCTTATATGTAGCAGTCTGAAATCATATCATTCACTGTGTTATTTTACTGTTTTTGCTTCTTGAATTTCTGCTGTAGCAGATGGTGGGTTGCAAAAGGGAAAGAACACATATTAATATCACCACTATATCTCTAGAGTTTATAGCCTTGTGACACATACATACATCAGTTGAACTAATATATTTCCAACTTCCAATCATATGACCGAGTTTGTCAGTCACATTGTGTAATTTGTCAGTCACATTACATAATTTTACAGTAACTGAGAATCTTCTCTTTCGAGTCAGACTTAGCATGTGTGGAATCTTAGCATTTCCATTTACTAGATGTGTGATTTTTACATAAATCAGAACATAAACATGATCCAAAGTCATTCAGCAAAATCTGGAGGAAAGGGGGACTAAATGAGATGATATATATGAAATGGCATATTGACTGTCTCCCAACATGTGTTTCTGATTTTATTTTGTCTTAGTCATAGAGGGTCTTAAAAGGTGGAAAGAAGAGGAAGCAAGTTATGAAATTTTTGCTTCATCTGTCTAGACTGAGAATGGAGGTATAGTATTTACCCAAGTGAATGTTATTCTAACCAAAACAGTGAGTGATGTTCTCTACACTTGGCTGAGTTATGTATTTGAAATGGACTCCTTTCCTTTGAAACATGTGGCTCTGCTAGCCTTAAATCTGTTTACGTTCTAGTTATGGCATGAAATGAGGGCTTTTGAAAGAGAATACAGGCCACCATGGCTAGTTGCTGGATTTCATATTTATGGAACAGCTACTTGAACTTGGTTCTTTGCACTCAGGTCTAGAAGAAAGGTTAGTATTCCTGTCCTGGAGGCTTATTAAGTATAGCCTAAGTTGTCTTTGCTTATGCCTTTCCAGACCTGCTCATTTGGGGTGTGAGGGAGAACTTTGAATAATTCTCTGGTTCCTGGGAACTATACTAAGCATGAAAACAAAGAGCCATTAGTGAAACAAAGGTGAATAGTGAGAAGATATCCAGGAAAGGAAAACTATATTTGAATTTAGGGTCAGATAAATGTGGCCTGCTTTGAAATCATTTTAGCCCTGCCCTTTCTTATTCTTCCTTGTTTCCTCTGTACAATAGCTATACTAATAAGAGAATAAGCTTGCTTTGTTTAGTTTTTATGGGGTGATGAAACTACTAAGTACAAGAACTAGACTCCAATTATGGCTAATTTTTCATCCTTCTTTGGTAGAGAAATACTGGTAAAACATGGAGTCCTGTGGCTAGGAGTGTGGGCAACTGTCATTTATCTGAGGCAGATTAACATAGAAGGTCACTTAAAATTAATTTAAATTTTGACATAGGACATGAAGCATAGAGAAAATTTGTTGTTTGGTTAGCAAGAAGTATATTCTAATTCTACAAATGAATCTATTGCTAAAATAGATGGAAAACTAACATACAGGGAAAAGTTTAGAATTGCTTTTCTGTCTCTTTTCCTTCACATCTACCTGGGAGAATGTAGGCACAGATCTTGGAGATAAGCAGTTAGAGTAGGTGACTTCTAAAGCTTGATCTTAGGGAATCTGTAAATCTTTTAAAGATCAACTGTTTTGACAGCACAACTCCACTGTGTATCTTTCTCAGGAAAAGCCTAAGGAACAGAGATTCTGTTACTTTTTGTTACAGAGCAAGGTCAAGGGAAAGCCCCTGTGATACAGAGAGGCTCAAAAGGAAATCAAAAGTATTGATTTAAAATGTCAATGAAAACTGGTGTGATAATACTAATTTATCCTTCATTTGTATGTGAATATCAAGAGTAACCCATACATTTGATTTATGCTGTCACAGCAATAACTACTATTGGTGACAATATTGCTGTTTTACAGGTAAGAATCCAGGTTCAAAAAGCTAAAACACATAAAATTTTTCTGGGATTTGGTATAGGTTGATCACAGGCCTCCTTTTGGGAGAAGTAAGGTACAGAGTTAGGTTCATGTCATTTAATGACTGTATATGTTGTCTAAGCATTACATTAAGTTGATACCTCAAACTGAGGTTTCCTACTTTCTTCCTTCCCTTACAGAGCCTATGAGATTGGCTACTCCATGAGAAATGATATAATCCATTGTCAGGATAAAAAGTGTCCTGCCAGTACCATGGGAAATCTTACAAACACAGGGCTCAGATAAGGTCTCCAAAAAAAAAGTTCAGCTTCACACAGATTTGCTTGAGTGATACATAGAATAACCATTTATATGTACAGTTTCTCAGAAAAACAGAATTCTGATCGATTTCTGCCACCCACTGACATATGCTGTTTGTTTTGTGTATGTGCGTGTGTCTTTTCAGTTTGGACAGTTCCAGGGACCACATTTTACCCATCGACTATTACTTTCCACCCCAGAAGACGTGCCTGATCTGTGGAGATGAAGCTTCTGGCTGTCACTATGGAGCTCTCACTTGTGGCAGCTGTAAAGTCTTCTTCAAAAGAGCTGCTGAAGGTAAACCGTCTCACCTTCTTCCTGGTTGTCCCCCTTGTCTTTTGCCTACCAGAGAGGGACAGCAACCTTCCAGAGCCCTCCCAGAGACTGAGTCATTAGGCAAGGGCCTTCTCATAGAACATGTAAGAATAAAGAAGTGCATGGTTATATTTGCTGAGCTCTGTCGTCTGCCCTAGTTGTACAAGCAATGTAGGTGATGTATGTGGCCCCAGCTGGTGCTTGGTGTTTGGTGGATCCTAGGAATTAAAGAAAAATTAATGATTGGAAAAATTAAATATCCTTCCTGCTTATTTTCAGCTCTGTTTCCTAGTGAGGAAAAAATTGTCCTTATTAGAGAAGTTAGAAGTGGAGAAACCCCACTGAGTCCACAGGCTGTTCTCTCTAGTGAATATGAGACTGCTCCTTAGCAAAAGCTTCCTGACTTTAACCCCAGAAAGGAAGTGGTCTCACTGTTCGCCAGACCATCAGTATCTGCACCTGCTCCCTCCTGCTTGCTGCCTGTTTGGGACTTCTCTATGCAATAACAACTCCAAGGTAGGTAAGAACTCTCAGAGAGAAGCAACACTTGTTCTCCTCATCAGAGGACTGTCTTCAAGGCATGACAGTTGGCTCAGAATCCCAAGATAACTTGCACTCTCTATCAGGCTAAGTGAGATGAAGCCCTTACTGCTTACCTGTACAGACTTAGGATGTGCATAGCCTACATCATCTAGCAGAAACTCCCATTCTAGACCTTTGATGTAGTCTAGTGACTACATCCCTCCCTTCTTAATCACTGGGGCTTAAGCCTTCTATTCATTCATTCTAATGCCTTCCCTCTGTCTAGAACTCCTTTCTCAAAGAGACACTGGAAAGCTGCCCCTAGATGGTCTACTGTGGCACCAGATCCACTTTTAATTACTAATTTGCACCCCTGCCCTGGCGTCTGGCTCCCCAGAACCAAAAGAGAGAGCCTTTTCTAATGCAAAAGAACCATCTGAAAAACAAATACATTTCCTGAGGAATAGACTGAGCACAAGGGCAGGACCAGTGACTACTTGGCAACAAGAGAAAAGGTAAAAAGTTGGTATGATTACACTGCTCTCCTCACTGATAGCCAATGTTAACAATGATTTCAGTTTCCACTTTTTAGTAGGTGAAAGAAATACATTCAAAACAGAAAGCTATCATTTTCCTTTCCCCCATTTCCCAAAAGTATAAAGAGGCAACTAGCATTTGGTATTACTGAAAACAAGATGCATGCTTTACCTTTAATCCCAAATGGCCCATTGTTGCTGTTCATAGCAGACTAGCATGGGATCCAAGGACCTAGGGCATAAGCCTAGACCTTTAGAAAAAGCCTTAAAGCAGAGCCTTCTTTTTAACAGTATTTATGTAGAGCTATTGGAAATGGAAGTGAAAACATGTCCCAAGGATTTCAGATCACCACAGTTTCTCCAGTGAAACACCGTTTCTTCCTAATAGCCTATCACAGGCCACCCTGTTTTCACAACACGGAATGAATTCTAAAGCTACTTTAGAAAGTTACAGCATTTGGGTCCTGTTTCTCTGACAGACATTTGTTGTAGAGCAGGGATTATGAAGGACTTAACTACCCTGTCTTGGCAGAGTTAGGCTGTCGACTTCCCTGCTACCAAGTTTTGTCCTTTTTGGACAGCAGTCTGTCTGCAGTTGGTGCAAGGGATTTTTTCATGCCAAGAGATAGGCTTGCCACTAATTCAACCATCTTACAGTGGAGGTTCTTCGATGCTTATCTTCTACCTGGAGTAGAATAAGGGGTGCTGTCAGGCGCTGATATGTCTCGATATCAAAAAAAAGAAAATCTTAATTTAAGATAACATCTTTGAATGCCATATTCTGCAGATCTCTTGGGGTTTTTGAAGATGCCCTATCCATCTCTTGTATTTAGATAAGCAAATGTTGCTTGTCTCTTAGCAACTTGATTACTGGGTAGTTTAGAGAATATCTGTGATAGACTGTCATAGTAGCTACCAAAGTGACATATTTTCATGACTAGGAGTTTGTTTTACTTAACTATCCTAGACCGTTCCAAAGGCTGAAGACTGATGCAGGAATGTATGGAGAGAAAATGGGAACTGTCAGGCAGTCATTGGTATGTCCTTTCTTAGTTTTGGAAGCTGCAGGCCCTGCACTTCCTATATAAGCAGATATATTTATCCCTCTCAGGTCTCCGAGGTGGTTGAAGAATAGACAGCTAGAGTCTCATAGTTAAATTTTGAGTTGTTTAGGAATCAAGAGGGTGTTATAGATCTAAGAAGATACTCTTAAAAGTGTGTTGCAAGTTAGTATGAATGTTGAGTCACATATAGACCTTTAAACTCATGGAGATGGTTAGATAGTAGAATGTTAAAGTCAGGGGCCAAATATGTATACACTGGACATTGGGAAGGTATAGTGGGCCATTTAACTCTCATAAATGTGGCATATTTATATCTGTTGTTTTCTATAATATTTACTGTTATAAGAGAAGGAACCATCTGTTGGACTGAAAGGGGAAACTTCTGGGGGGAAGAGGGTGGAAGGGCGGGATAGGAAGAGGGAATAGGGAGGGGTTTGTGACTGAGATGTAACTTGAAGAAAAAAAAATAAAGTATTTAAAAAAAAGAAAGAAAGAAAGAAAGAAAGAAAGAAAGAAAGAAAGAAAGAAAGAAAGAAAGATCACAGCCGTGCCCTTACTTCTTTGAAAGCAGCACCATAGTAGTTCAAGTAACAGTGAACTTGGGCTAATTTTTGGGTCTCTTTGCTTGGCAAAGTGCCAGACAGGGGAGTTTTCAGGCCGAGACTATCCTGTTGACCTGGTGCCAAATTAAAATCACCAGAACAATACCCCAGTTTCCTGTTTGAATTCTGAGCCATGGCAGCTTGCCTCATTCACTGATGTGAGATTTACCCAGCCACGTGATAGAGCTGGAAAAGTCAGTCACCTGTAGTAACAAACCACTCCTGCCTTTTGCTCAGAGATGGATGGAAGCCCATGAGAGAGTAGTGACATTCAACATGACTTCTCGGAGACCTACTGTAACCACTTCAGAGAGTACTGACTTGAGAAAAATTAGAACTCTCCTGTGTGTTGGGGCAAGGTACATGAAGGCAAGAGGACAATCCCAGGTGTCCAGCACTATCACTCTCTTTATTCCCTAGACAGGGTCTCTGCCCCCTATAACCTCTGGACTTACAGGCCAACTTACTCCTGGCTTTCAACAAGGTTTCTGGGATTGCAAATCAAGTTTTCCTGTTTTGAAGCAAGCACTCTTACCCAATGAAGCATCTCATCACCCCAAGGAAGTAGAATATCAAAGGCAAGATCTGTTTACATTCCTGGAATGTGTTCAGGATTTCGAACACAGGAGCATAGGGTCTAAGAGCTCCAAGGAGTCACCCAAAATCTTGCTTCATAACTCCTCAGTGCATTGTTCACCTGAAGGTACTGAGTGTACAGGAATGCTCTAAAATATGTGGGAGATAAACACTGAGGCGGAGAGTTAAAATCTAGTCAAGTCACAGCAGAGCCTCAGGGGCAGCTTCTGCTACTACAGGTACTTCCACAGGCCCAGGGAGGAGTCAGAGTGCAGATGGATTCTAGAACTCCTGACAATGGGACAGGAAAACAGCACTTCAGCAAGGTAATTTTTATTTAAAAAAATGATCAAAGAACAAAGAATTAGAAGAATTTTAATAAAATCAAGTTTACATTTGTAAAAAAAAAAAAAGAAATAAAGTAAGTTACAGAAGAGTAGCATTCTAAAGCTACAGTGGCAGCAGGCCTGGCACTATAGTAGTAGCCATACCAGTTGGGGCATGAGTTCAAGTGAGCACATGAACAGTCAATAGATCTCATCATGACCAGTGCCACTTTGGGCCTTAGAAGTCTACAGAATTAAATAGCTGCTTTTAAGAGACAGGAGAAATGATCACTCATATTGTAAAAGGGAAGATTTTCAGCCATACTATACTGTCCTGCATGGCGGTTTTCTGGAGACCTTAGAATTAAAAGAAGAAAGAAGGCAGAAGGGTAGATTTCAGGGCTGCACAACAGGCTCTGTGCCATCATGTAGATTCTAGGTATATGACATCAGGAAAGGCAAGGAATGTGTGCAAGAGGTGATCATTCAGCGTTCAGAACAGAGAAATCCAGCAAGGTCTCTAAATGGTTCAGACCCTAGAGTCACTTAAGTTCCTGAAACTCAATAATACTACAACCACTATGGAAATCAGTCTGGCAATATCTTAGAAAACTTGGAATAGCTCTACCTCAAGACTCAGCCATTCTACTTCTGGGTATACATCCAAATGATTCCTCACCAAAACCACAAGGAAGTTTCCTCATCTATGTTCATAGCAGCCTTATTTGTAATAGCTAGAAACTGGAAACAACCCAGATGTCCCTCAACTGAAGAATAGATTTAAAAACTGTGGTACACCTACACAATGGAATACTACTCAGCCATCAGAAACAATGAAATCGTGCAATTCTCAGCCAGATGGATGGAACTAGAGAAACTCATCCTGAGTGAGCTAACCCAGATTCAGAAGGATAATCTTGGTATCTATTCACTTATAGTCAAATTTTAGCCATATAGTGCAGGATAACTGTACTACAACCAATGAACCAAAGGGAACATGAACATAGACTTTGCTACCTGTCAGTGAAACACTTTGCCCTAGTGGTGCCGCCTTGTAGACCCCCAGTGTACAAGGAGGCTCTTAGCCCTCATATGACTGCTGAACTTGGGTGGTTGACTGATATGTAGGGACACTCCACTTCAGAGGAAGTGGTATATGAAGTATATTGGAAGGGTATATGAGGGGGTAGAGGGTGGGAGGGCAGGACTGGGAGGGGTGGAAAGAGGGGACTGTGATGGAGATGTAACCAGAAGTAATAAATAAACATTTAAAAAAAGAAAATCAAGATCACCAATGGATATTGGTTCTGTTTTGTACATTATCATACAGGCTTATTTTGCAGTTTTTCCGTAACTCAAATTAATTTCAGTGCAATTGGTTTACACAGCAGAAGCTTATGAATGAGAAAACACCCTGAGTGAAGAATATGCTCCATTCAAAAATTGTGACATGAAGCAAGTTAGCTACTTTATTATTTATTTGTTTTACTATTTTTTTGGAGTATTTCACACATGAGTACTGTATTTATATTATTTCCACTCCCCATTCTCCCAACTCCTGCTGCTCCCCTGTCCCCCTCCTAATCCCTCTCAACTTCATGACTTCTTAAATTATTGCAGCACACACACACACACACACACACACACACACACACACACTGTTATCACACAGGCAACCAAGGGATGGACACACACACACACACACACATACACACATATATATGATATTTTATATATAAGTGTATATACAAACATGTTTGATAATTGAGTAGATAGATAGAAAGATAGATAGTCCATTTAGTGTTGATCATATGGTTATATACAAGAATGACTACTTGGGGGCTGCAAAGCATAGTGGCACATGTCTTTAATCCCAACACTTGGGGCACAGAGACAGGGGGAATCTCTATGAGTTCAAGGTCAGCCTGATCTACATAGTGAGCACATATATAGAGACCCTGTCTCAAAAATACCAAAAAGGTTAAAAAAAAAACAATAATCACTTGGGGTTGGATGATGTATCTCCCTTCTCCAACTCCTCTTGTGTTCCTGCTAATCCGTTTCAAATTTGTGACAACTTCTTCTTGAATTATTATTTGTATATACATATACATGCATATGCACACATAAAATATGTATATATAAGTACATTCTGCCCAGTTCAATGTTGTTGCTCATCTGTGTATGTCTTTACAGGTAACCACTTGAAATTGGATAATATATCAGGAAGCTTGTCCCAGAGAAAAAAATGATTCTTTCTCAGTAGCCCTTAATTTACCTATGGGTGTGGCCTTATGAGATTTACCAAATCCATGTTGATATAGGAACTGGTGCTGTCACTGTGCTGATTTTGTTTAGGTAACCATATTGTTGAGAACTTGTAGGAGTAACTTCTCTGTCATAGATAGAAAATATTATCTCACAGTAGATGCCTATGGTTCTTACTAGCTTTCTACTCCCTTTTCTTCAGTGTTTACTGAGCATTAGATGCAGGAGTTGTGTTGTAGATGTGTCAGTTGGAGCTGGGAATGCCAAGGTTATTTGACCTCTGCATTTTGACCAGTAGTATCTTTCTGTAATGATGTCACTCCACTGCAAAAGAGGTATGTTAATTTTTTAAAATATTTAATTATTACTTCAGGTTATATCTTCATCACAGTGCCCTCTTTCCACCCCTCCCAGTCACACCCTCCCACCCTCTACTGCCTAACTCTTCCAGAGGAGTGGGGTGTCCCTACATAATACTCCCCGGCAAAAGTTCAGCACTCAAATGAGGGCCAAGAGCCTCCTTATACACTGGGAGCCTACAAGGCAGCACCACTAGGGAAAAGTGTCTCATTGACAGGAAACAAATCTATGTTCCTGTTCCCTTTGGTACATTGGTTGTAGTATAGTTATCCTGTACTATATGGCTAAAATCTGATTATAAGTGAATAGATGCCATGCACATCCTTCTAAGTCTGGGTCAGCTCACTCAGGATGAGCTTCTCTAGTTCCATCCATGTGGCTGTGAATTGCATGATTTCGTTGTTTCTGATAGCTGAGTAGTATTCCATTGTGTAGATATACCACAATTTTTTAATCCATTCTTCAGTTGAGGGACATCTGGGTTGTTTCCAGTTTCTAGCTATTACAAATAAGGCTGCTATGAACATAGATGAGGAAACTTCGTTGTGATTTGGTGAGGAATCATTTGGATGTATACCCAGAAGTGGTATGGCTGGGTCTTGAGATAAAGCTATTCCAAGTTTTTTAAGATATCGCCATACTGACCTCCCTAGTGGTTGCACAAGCCTGCATTCCCACCAGCAAGGGAGGAGGGTTCCTCTTTCTCCACACCCTTGCCAGCATGTGCTGTCATTGAGCTTTTGATTTCAGCCATTCTGACAGGTGTGAGATGGAATCTCAGCGTCGTCTTGAGTTGCATTTCTGTGATGATTAAGGATGCTGAGCATTTCTTCAAATGTCTCTCAGCCATTAGGGATTACTCCTTTGTGAATTCTCTGTTTAGCTCTGTTCCCCATTTTTGATTGGATTATTTGGTTTCTTGGCATTTTATTTCTTGAGTTCTCTGTAAATTTTGGATATTATCCCTCTCACAGATGTGGGGTTGGTGAAGATATTTTCCCAATCTGTAGGTTGCCATTTTGTTTGAATGACAGTGTCCTTTTCCTTACAGAAGCTTTTCAGTATCATGAGATCCCATTTATTGATTGTTGGTCTTAGGTCCTGAGCTGTTGGTGTTCCGTTCAGGAAGTTGTCACCTGTGCCAATGATTTCAAGGGCTTTCCTCACTTTCTCTTCTATTAGATTTAGTGTGTCAGGCCTTATGTTAAGGTCTTTTATCCACTTGGACTTGTTTTATACAAGGTGATAAGTATGGGTCTAATTGGCCTTTTAAATTTTCAAAGAGGAGTGAGAGTAACAATATTCAACAGGTAAAAGAATAGATATTTAGAATGCAATTAGAAATTATAGTGGTTTATTCAAGTGGCAGTGGTAGTTTAACCTCTGAGTTCTGTGATCTTACTAGCCATGGATAATAGGCCAGAGTTACAGTACCAAGAATAAATTTTCTCCTATTAAAGATCCCTTAAGTCACATCAGATGACCATGGATTACCCCCTCCCAAGATATAAGTTTCACTATTGCATCCCTGAGGATATCTTTCTGTACTGGTCATTGTTGTCATTCAATGTCTTTACAGCTGAGCTGGTTAAGACTGCTGCTTGATTCTATCCCTTGTCAGCTTGCATAGCTCCTTTGGATACTATGAGAGATACTCCTCAAGGAAGAGGCTTTCAGCACTACCAACTCAGTTCTTCCAAGTCCTATGTTCACGGTGTTTGGTGTCTTTAGCAATAGGGACTTGCCCTTCAACTTCTGGTAGGTAGCCAAGGGCAATAGCAATAGCCCGTATTACTTTGATTTTTTTTCCAACTTTTCTGACTAATAACTCAAAGGGTGGGTTCTCGCGGCTATCCTGGGGATTTTATTCAGTAATCTATGGGCACCTGTAGATGTCTTACAGAGCCATGGAAGCTAAATAATCTAAGAGCTATGGTTACTTTGGTTTCAATTTTCAGTCTTTTGAGAGATATAGAATGGTATTTTAAGGGTAAACAAAATAAGACAAAAAAGATTACTATCATAGCACTCAGGAAGCAGAGCTAGTGGATTTGCAAGTTTGAGGCCAGCTTGATCTACACAGTGAGTTCTAGGCAAGCCAGGAAAAGATGAGACCTGTTTCAAATAAGTGAGGTCTCTGGTGAGGCCCTGTTTAAAAAAGATAATAAAACTGAAATAATAATAATTACTATAGCTGGTGTTTCTTCTCCTACCTGTAAAAGATAGATGACTTAAGTTTACTGGCATCTTTAGCTCTATTTGAAAGCAAGTGATTATATTATTACCCAAAAAGAACATATATTGATTTTTAAATATTTTAATTTAATGTGTCTATACTGCATATTTGCCAGTGTTGAAATTTGGAATTCTACCTGCCTTGGAGCCAGTAGGGTCATAAACACTTCTCTTCCTTATTCCTTGTCATTTGACTCTGACTGAATATTTAGCATGTTGACTATCACTTTATACACATTTGTCATAGATCTCTGGACTGGGCACAGGTACAAGAGTTAAAAGCCTGGCATGTCAGACAAAAATTCATTTCTAGCATTGGTGGTTCATAAAGCATGATGTTTTAAAGCTGTTACTGGTAGGGGGCTCTGCTTAGAGTTGATTGTAATCTGGCTGGGTTTTTTTGTTGGAAAGGAAAAGAAGAGATGGCCCCACATCTTATCATTGCTGTTAATACTGAGGGGTAAATGACAGTTGGGCTAAGCAGGGAAGGCTCTGCGTATTCCTAAAAGAAGAATGGTCCCTGGAGGTAAAATCACTAGTTTGGAAAGGAGTGAAATAGTGTAGTTCCTGTGGAAATGACTATGTTTGGGATTGGTCTGTGAGTTTGAAATGATCATGAAGAGAATATGCTTTTGTAGGTGGATAAGGCAACTGGGAAAGGGAAAGAGAAGGAATGCTGCAAACTGTCTTAAGAGACCACAAAGTCAAAGAAAGATGATGCCTTTGACCTGAAGTCTGAAAGCCTTAGTTGGGTAGCCTTAGATAAGAAATTTTCCCCTTTAGGTTTTAGTTTTCTGGTTGCAGAATAGATACTTTTTTAGGAATGCCTTTCCCGGTGCAGGAGAGATGGTCAATTGATGCGAGAACATCCTTGTTTTGTTGAAGACATGAATTAAGTTCCCAGCACACAGGTCGGGTGGCTCACTACTACCTGTAACTCCAGCTCTAGTGAGCCAGCACCCTCTTCTGGACTCCCTGGCTACCTTCACTCATGGACAAGTAACCTCCCCACCCCACATATACATATACGTAAGTAAAAATAAAATAAGTTTTTCAATAAATAAATGTCCTCCCACATTAGAATTGTGGAATAATTCTATAACATATAAACATCACTATTTTTTCAGCAAACACAGATACATTTTATACCTGTATGTGCTTGGAGTTTGACTTTCTAGCAGATGGTAAACTCTAGACCCATATCAATAAAAACCCAATCTTCAAACAGAACCAGAAAAGCTGAGAAAGTGCATGAGGAAAGGCTGGGTTAACATCCAGGACTCAGATTCTCTTTTGTGTCCATGGATGACTAACTTCCTTTCTTTTCCATTTTCTCATGTGGAAAATCAGGATATGAATCCCCATCTCCATTATCATGTTTCATAGAGAGTTAATTAATGCATTATGCACATTATGTACTTGAGAATTTACTATTTTTCAGCCATTTTCTAGTAAAACATTTGAGACTGCACATCCATTTGTTTTGTACACATGGAGCACTGTTTGGTACACATCATAAAATTGAAACTGTAGTTTACATTCTGAACTCAAGAAATTACACCATCCTCACTGATGTTTACAATAGGTCCCAATTTAGTTTCCTTTGCAAATTTTATGTAAGTATGGCTTTAATTTTCTCTCTCACCCCAGGTTTCTGTGAGGGGAAAAAATATAAGTGAACCTTTATTGAACTCATTCTGTCCTTTAAATTCACTTTCCCACCTCAATTCATGTGGAATTGAATGTAGCCTCATTTGGAGATTTACGCAAGTATTTGGTGGGTGATAGTGACCAATTTATTCCCTGATTCTTTGAGTAATGTTTCCCAGGGGCAAATTAATTCAGCTTGTAGATTAAACAAAGACTTGATCAGGTATTGAGGTATTGTGAGCCAAAAAGGTGACTGACCCTGGCTTTGTGAGTCTCAGAGATCATCCTACAAAGCTCTGCTTTTCTCTTTATCTCTCTTTTTCTTAAATGTTACTTCCAGACTAGATTGCAGATGAGAGGCAGATAAGCTTTCTCTATAAAAGGACAGGTAATAAATATTTTAAGTCATGCAAGTAACATGGCCTCCATGTCAAGTACTCAGCCTTGCCTTATACAAAATAATGGGTATAGCTAGCTTCCAATAAAACTTTACAGGCATTAAAATTTGAACTTCATTTAATTTTCACATGTCATTAAGTATTATTTTTCTTTTGGTGTTTTAAATCAGTAAAAAATAAATGCTCAACTCTTACTCCTCACAAAGACAGATGATAGCCTGGATTTAACTGGTGGGCTGCAGTTGTTAACTTTTGCTTCAGGTGGTGTCTCTTACACTTGCAAATGTGCATAATAAATTTGACTCATTTCTAGCCTCCTGATACCTATGTAACAATCTAGAATACATCACTTTTAAAAATTATTCCCTGTTGTCAAGGTTTTATAGAATACTTAGTATGGGAGCTTCTTGTACTTTATTACTAAATAGGAGAAAAACAAATTTAGGAATTCTAGAAGAGGATATCTTTAACGAGTATGGAGTATGTTAAATTATACACAGAGGAAAAATTGAACAATTTTCGTATATTTGTCTAAAGTTTTATAACCTTTTGGATAATTATAATCTATCTATCTATCTATATATATATATATATGTAAAATATTTTGTATTATATATCCCAAATAGTACACAGAAAGGACTTTGAGAAGTATCTGGTACCAAATATTACTGCTAAAAGTGTATCTTACAGAAGAAAAACCTGAGTGGCCATCTGAGTTATGGATTTGACACATATTATGCCATGATACCCGACTTAACAAATCTTCTGGATTAATTTTGAGTTTCTAGTAAAAAAAACCAAACTACAGGCTTACAGTGTAAATAATTTCACTGTGCTAGACATTGCACTTGGTGCCCACTAAGTCTCTGTCAGTGCCAAGTTTGTGACCCACGCAAAGAATGTGCCACTGATGCGTTGTGGCAGTCTATTCCTGCCTAGTTATAAAATTTGAAAGTTATTAAAAAGCTCTTTACCATTATTTAAATATCTGTAGTGTCTACATGACATTTGCTACTTGCAAGATTTCTTGTATCTATTACCTTCTTCTCCCATAACTGATTCCTCAGTCCTTTGTCATCTTTTTTTGTGCTTATGCATATGTTATAGACAGAAGTTTCTTCAATCCCTCCAGAGAATCTCCTGGTAGTTGTCAAACACCATGTGGTTCATTTTCATAGCCAGTTTCCATTGCAAGGCGCATCTTCAAACATAGCAGCTATATCTGCCTTCTTTGACATGTAGTACTATAACAAGAAACTTAGACAAGCAACCTCTGCAGGAAGTCATCATAACTTTATGATAATGAATATGTGTGAACACTTTGAGTCTTCTTATTTGGGTGTTCATGCTCCCTTTCTGTCCATTCTTAGCAATGTAACTGTTCTAAGCCTGCCAGAGAGACAGGTGAGCA
>CAJQZJ010000122.1:195024-220512 GCA_907164525.1 Lophiomys imhausi | reverse complement strand
TTCTTATAACAGTAAATACAATACAAAACAATAAGAATAATTAGGCCACAATTATGAAAATTATAAGGTATAACCCACATTTCCAATGTCCAGTAAATACATATTTGGCAACTGATATTAATATTCTATTATTTATCTATCTCAATAAGTTTAAAGTTCTATACCTAACTCAGTTTCCATCCTAACTTGCATTACCAACTTAAAAACATCTTCTTAGACCTAGAACATCCTTTTAATTCCTAAACAACTTAAATTTACCCATGAGACTATAACTATCTAGTCTTCAACCGCATCAGAGACCTGAGAAGGATAAACATTTTTTGTAGTCTTTAACATCATAGGAATTTTTTAAACAATTTATTTTTTATTTCTTCAAGTTACATCTCAATCACAGTCTCCTCCCTACTCCCACCTCCAGTCCCACCCTTCCATCCAACATCTTCCCCCTCAACCCCCCATCCTCTTCCCTTTTTTTTTTTTTAGTTTAAGGTATTTCTTTTTCCCCCCAACAGCTCTCCCTTTCAGTCCAACAAATGGTTCTTTCTCTTATAACAGTAAATACAATACAAAACAACAGAAATAAATGGACCACAATTATGGGAGTTATATGGCTTAGCATACATTCCCAATGTCCAGTCTATATGTATTTGGCACCTGACTTCAACATTGTACTATCTAACCATCTCCATGAGTTTAAAGTTCTGTATCTAACTCAGCTTTCATACTAACTTGCCTCACAATTTTAAAAACATCTTCTTAGATCCAGAACACCCTCTTGATTCCTAAACAACTCAAAATTTAACTATGAGACTCTAGCTATCTATTCTTCAACCACCTCAGAGACCTGAGAGGGATAAATATATCTGCTTATATAGGAAGTGCAGGGCCTGCATTTCCAAAAGTAAGAAATGACATACCAGTGGCTGCCTGGACAGTTCCCATTTTCTCTCCATACATTACAGCATCTATCTTCAGCCATTTGGCCCCGTTTCTCTGACAGACAGGGAATTTTAAGTGCTATCCTATTAGCCTTGAAGAAAAAGAACTTAGGAATATAAGCAATCTAGTCAAACTATTGTGTTCATGAGAAAACTAAGATCTACAAAGAGGAAGTGACTTTATCAGATTCATTTAACACATTATTAATGACATTAATATTTCTTGACTGAGCTTCTCCCTGACTCATACCTGCTCAGCAGAAACATGAAGTTTATTATGTCAGAATGTCTAGAAACAATGTGAGGTCTCCTCATAAGCATTTAGCACAGCTTCTGATTCCTAGAAGACATTTGGTCCCTGTTAACATCCTCTGCTTCAACCATATTTTTATGTTTTTATTTATTTTTTGAAAAATTCATACAATATGTTTTGTTCATTTACTGTTCCATCCCTCGACTCCTCCCAGATCCTTTCCCACCTCTGTACCCACCCAACTTCATGTTCTTGCTTTCTCTTAAACAAGCAAGCAAAGAAACCAACAGAAACCATGAAGTCCAATATGTGTTGAGCAAATCTGCCATTTTTAAAGCATAGTCTGTAAGTGTAGGCCTTCCTACATAACAAGAGAATGAGGGATGATGATGGTCTATGGTAGGAGGGCTTCGTAAGGTATCCCTTGAAGTGACTGTAAGTTTGTACTAGATCTGTGTGAATGTATGTATTTTTTAGGAATATTTTTCAGTGTTTTCATATGATTCTCAAGGTATGTATAACTCACAGAAGATTTCAAAATCCTAGTCTACTTTTTGATAAAGACTTTAAAAACATATAAGGGAGTATTCAAACACCAGAAACAGCCAGCATAGCTATTTGATGACTGAGTTTTTCCCCATGTTCATTTCTCTAGGAGTTGTTTCTACTGTAGTTAGGTGTAGAAAGCACTAGTATAAGAGATCCAAGATAAAAACACTAACTATTGGGCACTCAGTACATTAGATGCTTTCCATACAACAACCATGTAGTGTTGTGATTGCTCCCAATTTCCAGCTCAGGGAGCTAAGTCACAGAAGAGTTAAGCTGTCCAGAATCATACAATTAGTTACTGGGAGGATAATGGCTCACATAGTTATCAGTGAGGTCAGTACTGTCCTAGAATTAAGTATCAGATTATTTGAGGAGACAGTATATTTTCAGAGAGAGAGTTATTTTGCTTGTAAAGATTCAGAAGATGTCACAAGGGAGATAACAATTGATCTAGGTGCATAGTGTCCTCTTAAAATGATGCATAAGAATTTCCAGGTACAGTAAGGTAGGAAAGTAACTTCAAAAGGAGGGGAAAGACTGAGCTAAGAATAAGATGTTATGTGAGGACAAGGGTTGTTTTGGGGAATATTGAGTCTGGAGGTCACCCTATGGAATCTCTCCAGCTGCAGCAAGGATCTTGAGAAGCTTTCAGTTGATGTTTTGTGCCTGGATCCTTCCCCATAGCTGCCTCAGTGTAGTCCCTTTGCTTTTTGAAAGCAGACTCCTATGTCAGTAGAGAAACAAAATACAACATAAGAAAACCGGACTCTGGCTCTGCCACTAACTTACTTGTGGTCCAGATGTACCTTATTATCTCTTTCTATATCAACACCTCCATCTGACAAATGAATGGTTATACCAAATAACCTTAAATGTTCTCTAAATTTTTACAGGTATCTCAGATGTGGCCACATCTAGTGATTTCCTTTGCCTGAACCATCCTTGGGAAGTAGGCAGACCAAGCTAAATTTTTAGCTTTAAAATGTAATAGATATATGACCTTGAGAAAATCTCTTAACTTCTCTGTGTCTCTGTGAAGACAATAGGGTGTAGAGGGTGGGAGGGGTGGAAAAAGGACACTATGAAGGAGATGTAACCTGAAGTAATAAATAAATTAATTAATTAAAATAATATCCCAAGTGGCTATTATAAGAATCAAATAGTATGTAATACAGTTTCTATTTCCAGGTAAGTTTGGTTCCTTCTTGTAGAGTGAAAAATTAATCATTGAGTTACATACCCTTAAGGTCTTTCTGTGCTAGACAGGAAATAAAGGTAGAAGGTGGTAACATTGGTAATCCTCTGGATAAAGGAAATGATGGATGCATACAATTCCCAGACAACTACTTATTTTCAGTATTGCTTAATTAGCAGAAAAGCCCCTAGCATTTGTAGGGAAAATAATAAGGGTCAGTCTCTTTACACTTATTCTTTGTTTCCCGGGACATTATGAGTAACACTTCCCCAAACTCTCCATGCTCCCAGACTTTTGACTTTAAGTTGTTTGTGCTCCCTATATATTTGACACAGGCAGGATAAATGTGGCCTCCCCCAGAATATTCAAGTTTCAAGCTACAGGCCAGGAGGAAAGCTAACAAAGGTCATAAATTATCCTAGATATTCTTTAGCCATTGGTTTCCCTTGTCCAGTTAAAGGCATGTCTGGAAGTATACTGAGGCCAGATTCAATAGAAATCTGAGCCAGCACCTGTGCAAATAATTTTAAGGCTTCTTTTCCTGAAGCCGGATAAGGATTTCTCTTTCTTACTAAGAGCTTCCTCTTGCACTGGGGGCCTACATGGCGGCTCCACTAGGGCTAAATGTCTGAGTTACAGGTAACAAAGTCTATGTTCCTGTTCCTTTTGGTGTGTTGGTTGTAGGGTAGTTATCCTGTACTATATGGCTAAAATCCAGTAATAACTGAATACATGCCATGGGCATCTTTCTGGTTCTGGGTTAACTCACTCAAGTTGAGTTTTTCTAGTTCCATCCATTTGGCAGCAAATAAAAATTGTTATAAAGGTATAGATCAGATAATTTACATCAAACACCAAACATTTTGTAATTTTATTTTAGTTAATTTGATAGTTCTTTTTTTAAATCTATCTCTAATTGATGTTTTTCCTACCTAGGATTATCAAGATACTCCCAGGGATAACTGCAAAAGATAGTTAAACTATTCATTTATCCCAATGCATACATATTCTGCCAATATTCCTTAACTATACTCAAGCTATCTCTTCTGCCTCAACTGCTTTGCCCCATGTCTCTGTTTCGTTAAGTACTATCATTCTTCCAGGCCCCACTCAAAGCCTTCTTTTCCAAGAATGCTGTACCCCATTTAAACCTACCATGTCCTCTTTAAATCTTACATAGTATACCATGGGTGTGTTTTTCTTGTGGTTTTTAGCACTTCCTGCTTCGGTCTTTTAGTAATATATTTGCTACTTCCCCTCCCCTATTCTGAGCTCTATACAGGAAAGTTAGTTTTTCTGAAACCATGATTTTCTTTCAAACGCATCAGAACCTCTGGAATGCACTGTGTCTGCTGGGATACACATTTCAATCTTAAGTATATGCAATTGCTCCATATGTCTGAAAATTTACACTTTCTAACATTTTAACACAGCTTACAAAAATTGTCTTAATTTCTTCTAAGTGTGGCTCTCACAGAAGCATATTTTTATGACCATCGCTTGTTTATCTCTACCTATGACTTTACTCTCAGAGACTTGATTTTTCTCCATGAATTTAGATTGTAATAATATATGTTCAATTTTTCTTGCTTTAGTATTTCATTGAGATCCATTTCTACCAGTGTTACTTCAGGATCATGTGTAAATCAATCAAATAAATTGTTTAAAAAACAAAAATTACATATGGAAGCATATAATCATACATTATGACAGGAATTAGAGAAGATTAGAAGAGTGAAATAATTACAAAATTCTTGGAATTACTTGATTCCCATGATTTGTCTGTTTCTGAAACTCCTATCATATGTAGGTTTGTTTAGCAAAGTTTTATCTCTCAGAATACATTCATCAGTAAATAGTATCAGAAAATGGGTTTTCAGACACTGGAGGACAGTCTCCAAATTTAGGAGAGATGAACAGAGGTTAAGAGGTTCTGAATAGATGTATATGAGGGATAGGGAGGTATAAGTAGAAAGTCAAAATGGAAACCTCTGGAACCAGAAATAAAATGGAGGCCTTGAGCACTTGATAATATAAAAGAGTACAAGACGATGGAAGTAAAGGAAAGGATTATGGAGAGAGATGGATGTGTTTTTTACTTGAGAATTTTATGCCTGTTTGTGGGCACAGCAGAAACAATGTCACTTTTTAAACAACAACAACAAAAAATACATTTTCACTAAATAAGAGCTAGCTGTTTATTTATTTATTTATTTATTTATTTATTTATTTATGTATTTATAGGTAGCCTTATAGGGGTCAAGCCCTGATGTTCATCTGCTTCAGGATGTCAGAATATAATCAGAAGTTTGCATATTAGAAAAAGAGTACAAGGAAAGGAATTGAAGGCATCATGGCAGATTCAGCATGTGCAAATTAGTTCGTGCACATCACCATATTGTATCATAACTACCTCTGTTGAATAAAACTCCTGACATGTAAGGGCAGACTCTTAGAAATGGAAAGCATGTTTTGAGAATTAGAGACAAGCAGAAGTCTATACTTATCAAGTGGTTGACATCATTGGTATGTTTAGGACTGTAGTTTCCTAACTTTCGGGTCTGCTTCTCTGTGTAGAAACTGAAAATTCCATGTGGGAACAAATAGACCTGACTATGTTAACACACTGTGAGACTAAGAGGTCACAGAGTGTTTTCTATGTCTCCTTCTCCTCATTAAGAATCCTTTTGTCTTATTTTACTTTGATTTCTAGTGTCACAACTTACTTTTCTCCCAGGTTGTGGGTATTACTTTCCAGTGAAGAAAGAAACAGTTTTCACTTCCTCCTTATATGGTTCCGCCAATCCAAAGTATAATTCTCCCAAAATACAGCTTAGGTAACCAATGAGTTTATTAGACTTACTGAGAGAGCATGGGTAGAGGAGCTATTTGCCAGAACGTGGAAAACTCCAAAGCTTCTGCTTTGGAAAGTGTTCACTCAGCATGGATTATGGATTTCCATAGAAACATAGATGGAGCCTGCCATCATCACTTCTTAATTTAACCTTCCCCAGCCTATATCATCTAGCACTTCCCAACACACTGAGGAGGCCAACCAGTTTTGGCATAATCCAAGTTTTTATAATTTCATAAAATTTCCATAATTTTATGGTTGGGAGTCACCACCACAACATGAAGAGCTGTATTAAAGGATTACATCATTAGGAAGGTTGGGAACCACTGCTCTACAAACTCTTCCTCTAAGAGAACACCAACAGTCAACATATGCCATCCTGATGAACTCTTGCAAGAAGGCACAACTGATTAGATAAAGTTGGTGGCTACTTTGCTTAGAATATTATGTTCTTTAACATTCTTCCATCTCTATCTTGAGGATTTAAATATTGATCACATTCTTTGGGTTATCAGAACACAATATAAATTAGCCCATTTTTCAAAATTTTAATTAGCATATTGTGAGCAAGAGCAAATTATTTAGAAACACATTACAGGAAATAAAATTAGAATTCTGTTCCTTAGAAACTCAGCTAGAAAAATGAGGAGATTCATTTGTATTGGATGCCTTCTCATAAAATTACTCACTTTTAACCATGTCAACTTGCCCAAACTACACTTGATAAGTCTTCATGCTTTGTTTTTAACAAATCCACTATGTTCTTATGCAACCATTGAGAAATGCCCATAATATACACATGTGCCCAGTAAAAGGGGGTTACTTTGT
Source organism: Lophiomys imhausi (assembly GCA_907164525.1). Lineage (NCBI taxonomy): Eukaryota > Metazoa > Chordata > Mammalia > Rodentia > Muridae > Lophiomys > Lophiomys imhausi. The sequence continues at coordinate 213,892 of CAJQZJ010000122.1, read as the reverse complement.
AATAGCAGCCTCTTTTGTAGTAGTGTGAATATTTAACATACTTGTTGCTAGTAACAGAAGTGACTGACTTAATGGTTTCTTGCAGAAGAGGTTGGCCTCACATCAACCCTCATTATCTAGGAAATAAATTAGGGTTTGCTTACTCACACTAGGGAACATATACAGAGAATGGATCCATAGTAAGCCTTTTCCTGAGTAGCTTCAGAGGTTTTAAAGCAGTAAAGATATGGTTAAAGGAAGACACTGGAAGTCAGAAAATAAATCTACTCAAGCCCTCAGCATTAGTTTTAGCACATGTAAAATTGAAATAACAGTAACCAAAAAGACCAAAAGTGACAGTGCTTGTGAAAATACTGCATAAAATTCCAGTGCAATATGAGTGTTTCTAGGAGGTCACCTTGCCATTGTACAGGAAAATTATGCTTGTTTTTGTATAAATGCACACTTGCCTCTGCTCTCCCTGGAATCATCAGCAAAGAGTTGCTTTTGGAGAAACAGCTTTACCTGTACCTCATTCCACTATTCTCTGTGCACAAAGCTTATTAGAATATAAGGCACACTTCCTCTAATCTTCACTAGAATGACTAGGTTGTTGAAGCACCTGAAGACATTTAAATTTGTATAGTCCCTTTCAAAAATAATATATTACAAATATAAGTCCAACTAGACTGATCTTTCCAACTACATTTGTATAATACAGAAGTAGATAACTAATTATATTATAGATAAAATTATTATCTTCCAGCAAATAAGTCACAGTCAGAAATGGCTGAAGGACACTGGAAGATCCCTTTCTATCACAGCTTAGCTTTGGATCTTAGCTGCAAAGTTACTAGAAGCCTGTACAAAAATTACAGAGCTTGCGGCAAGATCAAAACTTTCTCCAAAACCAAGCCTTTGGCTTTTTTGTTTTTTTGTTTTGTTCTTTGAATTATTTCTTTATTGTTATTATTGTTAGTAGTAGTAGTAGTATCATTATCACTATTTTGTTAGTTAAGCCCTTAAGTAATGTCTAGTTTTCTAGTTTTCTTAATTTTTAGTGAATTTTTCTTTGATTCTTTTCTTTCACTCTCTCTCTCTCTCTATCTATCTCTATCTCTCTCCATCCCTCCCTCCCTTCCTCCCTTCCTCCCTCTGTCTATTTCTTTCTTTCTTCATTAATTCATTCATTCATTCATTTTACATCCTAATCACAGTCCTCTCCCTCCTTTCCACTCAGTACCATCCTCCCACATTGTCTGCTGTTTTTAATTTCGAGGAAACATGACTGTCATTTGGCGCTCTACAATGTCAGATTCTCAAATTGTTGTGCACAATTGGAGCTATAGTGGTGATCTTCTTGGGACCAATTTATTTGTATTAACTTATAAATATTAATATATTGACTTTTCCAATCCCATCACCCTTAAAACCTAACCTGGAATCCCTAAGGAGTATGTCTGCTCAACCTTTATTATGTATCTGCTTTGACTTCATGGACTCAATTTAATTAGGAAATATATTAGGGAATTAATTAGAAAATAATAATTCAGAAATTGTTTCTAAAATTCTTTTCTTTCTTTTCTCCTGATGACTAAACCAGCAGGGGCATACTGGTCATGTTCAAGTTGAACTTTGTCCAATACCCTCCCTTGCCATGTATTATTCACAGTTCTGGAGACTTGAAACCAGGATTTCACACGGGACCCTTCTTTACTTTACAACTAAGATTTAAGGGAAAGGTTCCTGTCAGCCATTATCAGGGTGGTGTGACACATATTTTGCAAAATTGTGGAGCTATTTCTGTTTATTGGTTTCACTCCAGAAAAATGCTACTTTTCTTTAGTAAAATATTAAAACATCATGAATCTGTCAGATCCTGGGTGTTTCACTTAGAAGCATATTAAAAACATGTACTTGAACCAATCAAAAATCAATAAATCATTGATCAAATAAGTTATATTGACAGTTTTTCAATACACTGGACAATGAGTGACAAAAAATATATGTATCTGACATTGTTTCCTACACATCTGAATGAGAGAAAGCCATTTTTTTCAGCTGGGTATTGTCACATCGCAATATCACAAGATAAGATTTGTAAGGTGAACAGAGGCCATGGGAAGAAGGATTGAGCCGTGGATATAGCCTCTCTCAGGGATCCATTTTGAAATACTGGGATTGCAGTTTGAAAAGGCTATTTTCAAGTCCCATCCAGTGGCAGATAATAGAATCTCGATGTCATCAGAGGTGACAGAATGGATAATAGAATGAAATGAATGAGATGAGAAATTGTGAGGACTTAGAGTTCATTGTTATTTTGTGAAGAGTCTACTTTAAGGACCATGACAAAGTAAAGCCACCATTTGACAAAAGAACAGTGCCCATGGAACTCTAGGCAAGTCTCCAAAGCTCTTCTGACTTTTGCTTTTGTCTCTGTAAAGACATTAATGAGATTTGTTCTTTCTACTTCATGACTATGCTGTAAGATGATGCATGGCAACATATCTTAAAAATGTATGAATGCCTAGCATATCCTCAAAGATTTCTACATCCTTTTACATTAGGCCATTTATGCTACAATTTACAAAGTCCTTTTGATTTCTTTTTTCATACTTCTCTTCCAGCTACTCAGAATTGCTGGCACCAAAAAAGCACTCTAGGATTTTTTTTTATTTGAGATGTATTCTACAGGCCACATTATTCACTCTTTTAAAGTGTACAATTTTGTGGCTTTTAGTGTATTCAAGAAGTTTTACAAACATCACCACTATCTAATTCCAGATGGTTTTCATTACCTCAAAAAGAAATCCTGTACTCATTAGTGCTTACTCCCTATTCTCTCTCCTCCCAGCAGCTGGCAAGCACTACCTTACTTTCTGACTCTGTAAATTTGTCAACTCTAGAAATTTCATATGAATGAAAAAATATGATATGTGGACTCTCTATTTAGATTCAGTGAGCATGTTTCCAAGTTTTATCCATGTCACAGCATGTATCAGTTCTTCACACATTTCTCTGGGCAACTAATATTCCATGTATGAATATACCACTTTTCTTTACCTATTCATTGGTAGATGCATATTTGGGACATTTCCATTTTTCCTTTTTTATGAGTAACCTTCAATGAATATTCATGTGTAAGTTTTTTGTGCATACATAGGTTTTCATTAACGTGTTTATACCTAAGAATAAATTCCAGGGTCATATAGAGGGACTACCAAATCTTCATTGACTCACGATATCACATTTCTCACCAATATTGTACCAGGTTCTAATTTCTACATATCCTTTCCAGCACAAGTTGTTATTAATTTTGACCCTTGTTATTATCACTAATGACATCCTAGTATATATAAAGTGAGTATTTCACTGTGGCATTCATTAAAATTTTGCAATTGGCTCAAACTATATTTTTTCATATTCCTTTTAACCATTTATATATCTTCCATGGATAAATAACTACTCATGTTCATTACTTGTATTTTGACTAGAAAGGGTTTTTTTTGTCTTGCTAATATTGCATTGTGTATATGTTTCTGACTTACTGATGAAACCTTTTATCAGATATGAGATTTGAAAAACTTTTTTCTATTCTATAAGTTATCTTTTAATCTTTGATGATCCATCAAAAAGTTCTTTAATTTTTATAAATTCAAATGTATCTCTTTTGTCCTAATTTTGGTCTTTTGTTTTCATATCTAAAATATTGCCTAATAAAAGTTCACCTGTATGTACCCCTATGTTTTCTTTAAGAATCATACACTTTTAACAGTTAAATTTGGTACTTTGAATCATTTTCTTAAAGTTTTCTATATGATATGATTATAATAAGGGTAGAAATTAATAATAATATCTGTTGGATGTATATGTAGAAATTAGAATCTGATACATTACTGGTAAGAAATGTGATATTGTGAGTCAATGAAGATTTGTTAGTCCCTCTGTATGACCCTCGAATTTATTCTTAGGTATAAACACAAGTGAATGAAAACCTATGTGTGCACAAAAATACTTACACATGAATCTTAATTGAAAGATATTCATAAGAAAGGAAAAATGGAAATATCCCTAATATACATCAACCAATGCATAAGTAAACAAAAATGGTATATACATACATGGAATAATAGTTACTCAGAAAAAAACACTTTTCCAACACTTTTTGAAGCTGTTGTAAATGAATGTGATCTTCTTTTCATTTTGGATTATTATTGGGCTATAGAACAGTACTTGCTATTTGTATATAGACCTAGTAACATAAAACAACCCATAAAATGCATTTACTAGATGTACTAGTTATTGTGCATGTTTTTAATTTTTTTCTTTATGCAAGATAATGCCATTCATGAGTATTGTGAGTATAAATAGTTGTATTTCTTAATTTCTAACCTAGGTGTTGTTTTTTTTTTTCTTTTTCATTCTCTTGACTCATTGCTCCATCTTTACTCTCTAGTACAATACTCAACAGTAATGAAGACAGAAATCTTTCTCTTAATATGGATATGAAGACCAAAGCATTTTTATTTTATCCATAAACATGTAGTTAGTGATAGAACTAAAATATTGTTAATTCTCTGAGAATTTTATATCATGAAACGCCCTTCTCATTCATTCTTCTAGAAGTTTCAGAGTTACAGGGCTACCATTCAGATGTCTGATACATTTGGAATTGAATTCTGTGCAAGGTGAGAGAGGTTTCATTCTAATACTTGTAAATATCTATTTTTTCAACACTGTTAAAGACACTTTCTTTTCTCTAGTGTATATATTTTTATTTTTTTTTACAAGCCTAAGGTGATTATAAATGTTTGGGCTTATGTCTGAATCCTTGCTTGTATTCCCTTGATCAATATCTGTTCTTTTTCTACCAGAACCATGCTGTTTTTACTACTATGGCTCTGAAGTGTAACTTGAAATGGTACATGGAGATAACTACAGTCATGTTTTTATTATTCTGAATTGTTTGGACTCTCTGGGGTCTTTTGTGCTTCTGTGTGCACTTTAAGATACCTTTCACAATTTTTGTAAAGACTTGCCTTGGTGTTTTGAATTGATAGATTGTTTTGGGTAGGATGACTATTTTCACAATGTTAATTCTACCTGTCCGAGTTTGAGAGCTTTTTCCATTTTTTGATGTCTTCTTCAATTTCTTTCCTTATGTCTTAAGATTTTCATTGTGATCATTTTTTACAGCCTTTATTAGATTAAATCCAAGATTTTTTTCAAGGCTATGGTGAATAGGATAGTTTCCCTGATTTATTTTAGTGAAAATGATTCACATTTTCCTCTATTTAGCATGGTGTCAGTTGTGGGTTTGCTGGATATCACCTTAATTATGTTGAGGTATGTTCCCTGTGCCCCTAGATTCTACAGGCCTTTTATTTTATCATGAAAAAGGTATTAGATTTGGAAAAGACATTTTTATGTTTTCTGTCATTCAGTCTATTTATGTGGTGGGTTACAATCATTGTTTTACATTACATATATGAACCATCCCTACATCTCTGGGATAAAGTTGACTTAATCATTAATGACCTTTTTAAATGTAATTTTGAATTCTATTGGAGAGTTATACATTGACACGATTTGTCTATGCTCATGGGGAGATTGGCCTATGTTCTAGTTAAGTTTTCTAGTCCTGTGATTTAAAAAAATGAACAAAAGAAATTTGGAGAGGGAGAATTTATTTCACCTTACAACTTACAGTGTGTGATGAATGGAAGTCAGCGAAGGGAACTCAAGACAGTAACCTGATAGCAGAAACTGAAGCAGAGGCCATAGAGGAATGATACTTAGTCCACATGGCTTGCTCAGCCTGCTTTCTTATAGCACTCAGGACCAGCAGTCCAGTGGTGGCACCTACAACAGTGAGCTGCGAACTCCTATTTATGTCATCAATCAAGAAAATCCACTACAGACTTATCTATAGGCAATTACATGGACATGGTGGCATTTACTCAACAAAGATTCCTCTCCCCAGATAACTCTAGTTTGTGTCAAGTTGACAAAAATTAATAGGAATAAATGGCCCCTTGTCAAAGTTACTTTCAAACCATGCCATTTCCTTTCTACTTTATCACCACAATCATATATAAATATCAATATCACAATATAAAACAGTATAGCTTTAAAAGTCTCATACTCTTTAAAAGTCTAAAATGTTTAAGTGTCTTAACTGTGGACTACTATAAAATAAAAATTAAGTTACATACTTCTTGTTCCAAAAGCAACAAATCAGGGCCAAAAGAAATTTGAAGGGGAGAGAGTTTATTTCACCTTTCAACATACAGTCTTTCATGAATGGAAATTAAGATAGGAACCAAGGCCATGGAGTAATCATGATTTCTTGTTCACTCAGCTTTCTTCTTTTATTTTTTTCAGCACCAAAGACCATCTGAACAGGGGTGGCACTTCCTCCAGTGGGTCCCTCCTCTATCAATCAATAATCAATAAAATGCACTAACACTAACGGCTTGTCTATAGTCCATCTGATGGAGGCAATTTCTCCCTTGAGGTCCCTCTTCCCAGATAATTCTAGCCTGTATCACTGACAAAAAAATGATGTCCAGGACATTGTATAATTATATTTTTGTGCTAAGTCTTTGTTTGATTTCAGGACCAGGTAATGTTGGCATCATATAAAGAATTTTTTTTTCTCTCTTATGGAATAAGTTGGGAAGTTTTGGGTTTTGTTCTTCTTTTAAGGTCTGGTAGAATTCTGTGGTGCCTCTGTCAGCCCTGAGGGTTTTTGAGGTTTTTTTTGTTTGTTTGTTTGTTTTGTTTTGTTTTTTAATAGATGGGAGATTTTTAATAACTACTTCTATCTCATTTATTGTTATGGGTCTGTTTAAGTTATTTACCTCATTTTGGTTTAACATTGGTAGATCATATACATCTAGAAATTCATTCATTTCTTTTACCTCTCCCAGTTTATTGTCATTATGATTCTCTGAATTCCCTCACTTTTTATTGCTCCTTTTTATTTCTAATTTAATCAGTTTGGGTTCTCTCTCTCTTGGGTAATTTGGCTAAAAATTTGTCAAACTTTGAAAGAGTAAGGTCTTCATTTCATTGATTCATCATATTGTTTTCATTTCTATTTCATTAATTTCAGTGCTGATTTTGACTCTCTCCCCATCTATTATTTGGGGTGTTGTTTATTTTTGTTCTTCTATAATCTTCAGGTACATTATTAAGTACTTAATTTGCGATCTCCCAATTTTTTTTTTTTTACCAAGGCACTTATTTTATACCTGTATTCACTCTGCCTGATGGACTTTGGAATGTTGTGTTTTCATATTTATTAAATACTTAAAATTTCTAAATTACTTTGTCATTTCCTTCTTGACCCAATTCTCATCCAGTACTATATTGTTTAGTCTCCAGGGGTTTGTATAATTTCTCTAGTTTATATAATTATTGATATCCAGTTTTATCCCATTGTGGTCAGAATGTAGGATGTTATCTCAATTTACCTGTATTTGTTGAGACTTTGTTTCTTTCCTGATATGTGATCAATTTTGGAGAAAGTTCTTTAGGCTGCTCAGAAAAACATGTATTCCTTAGTGTTAATGTGCAATGTTCTGTAGATATCTATTAGGTCTATTTGATATATGATATGTCAATTAACTTCAATTTTTCTCTATTCATTTTGCCCATATTATCTGACTATTGAGTGTGATATTGAAGTCACACACTATCACTGTGTTGGATTTAATCTGTATTCTGAGATTTAACAGTAGTTCTTATATGAAAATGGTTAAAATTGCTTTGGTGAATATATGTTTCGAATTTTAACATCCTCTTGGTATATTGTTCCTACAATTACAATAAAGTGACCCCCCTTACTCTATTTTGACTACTTTTGTTTTAAGTCTATTTTATTAGATATTAGAATAGCTGTTGTCATTTTGTTTCTTAGTTCTATTTATATGGAATATGTTTTGGGGGAATTGAGACCATTAATACTGAGTTATTGTTGAACATGCCTATTAATAACTGTCATTCTTTTGTTTGTGTTTTTATGTTTTCTTAGACTTCCTTTTATTAATTGTCTTGAACATTTATTTATTTTCTGTGGCCTCTTGGATGTTTCATACTTGCCTTCAAACTGAAATACTCTTTCCAGTATCTTTTGTAGAGCTATCTTGTTGAACATAAATTCCATTAATATGTTTCAGCATGAAATGTTTTTCTTTGTCCTTAAATTTTAATAGATAGATTTGCTGAGTATAACATTCTAGGGTGACTTTTTTGTCTCACAACTTGAAATATGTTTTTCCAGGCTCTTCTATCTTTCAAAGTTTGTCAAAAAAGCAGATGCTTTGATGGGGAAGAGGGTGGGAGGGTGGGACTGGAGGAGGGAGTAGGTTGGGGATTGTGATTGAGATGTACCTTGAAGAAATAAAAAATAAATTATTAAAAAAATAAAAAAAGCAGATGCTATTCTGATGGACCTCCCTTTACAAGTGATATGACCTTTCTCTCTCAACTTTTTATCCTCCTTCTTTATTCTGTGCTTTTAATATTTTAAGTATAGGTTTGGGAAATTTTGTTTTTTGGACTTCTTTCTTTGGAGTTCTGTGGGCTTCTTGCACATGGATGAGCAATTTTTACTCTTGGTTTAGGAAATTTTCTTCTACCACTTAAAAAAATATAGAATTCCCCATACCTTTGCTGTGATGTTCGCCTACTATACCAATAATTAGAAGGTTGGATCTTTTCATGATATCCTAGAACTATCCAAATTTCCACTCTATTTCTTTAAAAATTTGTTATTGATGTGTAGTGAGTCATCTAATGCCTCTACTTTGTCTTTCATCCTTGATTAACTCTTTTCCACATTATCCATTCTATTGAAGATTTCCACTGATGCTTTTATTTGGTTTAATGAGTTTTTTTTATTTTCAAAATCATTTCAGTTTGTGTTTTAATCAGCAATTCTACCCCTATTTCCATATCTTAAATTGGCTTTTTTATTTTGCTCATATCCTTGTTTTTGCTTTATTGGAGTATATTCCTGTTTTCTGAGAATTATTTGGATCTGCCTGCCTCTGCCTCCTGCATACTAGGATTAGAGGCATGTATCACTGTTTGACTGTCTTGAGATTTTTTTTCTGTGCTGGAACTTAAGCATCTTGTATTAGTTTGTTGGTTGGATCTTTTATTCTGTCTTTTGTGTTTCATTTTGTTTTGTTAATTTTTCAATTTTGGCCACCTTTGTTTGCTTTGTGTTCACTAAAGTCCCAGTGGGGTAGCACTGTCCTTTCACTTTGCAGATCTGATTGGTATTTAGGAAGGAGACTCTATCTCAACTTCTCCCCTAATGAATAGATATTGCCCTGCCAGATAGGGTCTTTAACCAAGTTGTGAATCCCTTCACATATATCTGTGAGACTTACCCAGGATCAGATCCAGTCGCTGCCCTGGAACCTCAACACCTGCTAGAACTTCTGGGGATGCAAAACTTCCCACTTGCCTGTGGGCTAACCTGGAGTTAAATCAGACTGTCACTCTTCTTCCAAAGCTTCTACAAGACATGATAGACCCCAAGTTCCAATAGGCCTTACCTGGGTTTTAGACTGGTCTTTCCTTATGATTCCAGATTTACCTTGCTAGTATTTTGCTCAGGGATTACACTTGTGATCATAAGAACTAGTCTGTGATTTACTCTTGGTACTATCTTTGTCTTCCTTTTTTAATTGAATAACACTATTTTTAAAAGTGAATTAGGAAGTAGTTACTCTTTTTGTAACCATTTGTGAAATAATATTAGATTTTAATAAATAATATTAGATCTTTAAACATTTTATAGAAACCTCTAGTAAAAGCAAATGGCCCTGGATACTGTTTCACTAGAATCCAGTATCTTTACTTGTTAAAGGTCAATTTTGATTTTTAAATTTGGTTTTAGTCAGTTTAATTAATTTGTATCTTTATAATAATTTCTTAATCAAGTAATTAATGCTATGTATTTGGATAAGTTCACACATTTATAGATGCTTAGGGGACAGAAAAGGGAAAAACTTAATATAACAGAGGCTAAGCCAGAGAACACCAGTTGATGTTTCCTTTGGATGGAAGTAATTTTCCATTCCTGATATTTGTGAGTTAGCCTTTTCAACTGGAATGTCACAAGCCTCTTTGCTCTGGATTATTAAACATTATTGATGATTTGGAGCCAAAGATGACCTTGTTCTGTTTTCCAAGAAAATGTCTGGTACACCATTGTTGTAAATTTTCTCCAAAATACAAAATCCCTTAAGTACCTAGGTACATTTGAACAGTCAATACTATGAGATGAAGTAAGCATTGTTTCTCAGCTGTTGTTATTCAAATTGACCATAGTGTGATTTGTAGAGGACAACTGGTTTTAGAGACTTTATTTTCCTAATCAAGTTACCCCTAGTAACATGTACATTTGAGTTCTTTTGACCTTTGAAATTACAATGCAAGGGAGCAATTTTAATCTGCTAGTCTTAGACAATGTATCATTTTGTCAGTAGCCATTTTTCTTTTTTTTCTTGTTGGAACATGTTTATTATTATTACTATTATTATTTTTTCCTTTATTTTTTTATTTCTTCAAGTTACATCTCAATCGCAGTCCTCTCCCTATTCCCCCTCCAGTCCCACCCTTAATCCCCCATCCTCTTCCCTTTTTTTTTTTTCTTTTAAGTTTAAGGTATATCTTATTTCCCCCTACAGTTTCCCCTTTCATTCCAACAAATGGCTCTTTCTCTTATAATAATAAATACAATACAAAACAACAGAGGTAATTAGGCCACAGTTATGAGGGTTATATGGCTTAGCGTATATTCCCAATGTCCAGTCCATATGTATTTGGTACTTGACTTTAACATTCTACTATCTAACCATCTCCAGTTCTATACCTGACTCAACATTCATACTAACTTGCAACACAGTTTTAAAAGTATCTTCTTAGATGTATAACACTCTCTTGACTCCTAAACAACTCAAAATTTAATTATGAGACTCTAACTATCTGTTCTTCAACCACCTCAGAGACCTGAAAGGGATAAATATATCTGATTTTATAGGAAATACAGGGCCTGCAGCTTCCCAAACTAAGAAATGACATACCAGTGGCTGCCTGGACAGTTCCAATTTTCTCTACATACATTACAGCATCGATCTTCAGTCATTTGGCCCCATTTCTCTGACAGACATTGATTGTAGAGTAGGGGTTATGAAGGACTTACCTACCCTGTATTGGCAGAGCTAGGCTGTCGAATTACCTGCTTCCAGGTTTTGTCCTTTTTGGACAGCATACTGTCTACAGTTGAAGCAAGGGGCTTTTCCTACCAAGAGATAGGCTTGCGACTAATTCAATCATCTCCCACTGGAGATTTTTCGATGCTTATCTTCTACTTGGAGGAGAATAGGGGGTGCTATGTCTTGATATAAAAAAAATCTAAAGTTATGAAAACATCTTTGAAGAACAGATAAATAGAGTCTATCTGTTTGAGTTGTTTAGGAGTCAAGAGAGTGTTATACATCTAAGAAGATGCTTTTAAAATTGTGTTGCAATTAGTATGAATGTTGAGTCAGATATAGAACTTTAAACTCATGGAGATGTTTATAGTAGAATGTTAAAGTCAGGTACCAAATACATATTGACTGGTCATTGGGAATGTATGTTAAGCCATATAACCCTCTTAACTGTGGCCTAATTACCTCTGTTGTACTGTATTGTATTTATTATTATAAGAGAAAGAGCCATTTGTTGGACTGAAAGGAGAAACTGTAGGGGGAAATAAGATATACCTTAAACTTAAGAGAAAAAAAAAAAAGGGAAGAGGATGGGGGGTTGAGGGTGGGAGGGTGGGACTGGAGGGGAAATAGGGAGGGGACTGCGATTGAGATGTAACTTGAAGAAATAAAAAATAAAAGAAAACAGAAATGAAACAAAAAAAGAAAACATCTTTGAATGCCATATTCTGCAGATCTCTTGAAGAAGCCCTATCTATCTCTTATATTAGGGTAAGCAGATGTTGCTTATCTCGTAGCAGGTTTATTTCTGATTAGCTTAGAAAGTAACTATAATAGGCTGTCATAGTACCTAACAGAATGACCGGCTTGCATAACCATTAGTTTGCATTTCTTAATTATCCTAAACAGTTTATCACAATTAGTAGTAAAAGACCGAAACATCACATTTCATTTTTTTTCTTTACCTCCTAACACTTCCATCCCATTTCTCTGGGGTGGGGTGTCCTTATATAACAGTCCCTCATCTCAGTTGAGACGTCTTATGAGGGCCGAGAGCCTCCTCATTCATTGGGGGTCTACGAAGCAGTACCATCAGTGAAAAGTGTCTTGTTGCCCGGGAGAGAGAACTACTAAACAAACAAACCAATAAGCACACAATAGATAAAAAAGACTAAAAAATAGAAAAAAATATAACTAATATATAAAAAATAAATAAAAATTAAAAATAAGAAGTCTATGTCCAAGTTCCCTTTGGTGTGTTAGTTGTAGTATCGATACCCTCTACTATATAGCTAAAATCCTTCTATAAGTGAATAGATGCCATATGCGTCCTTCAGAGTCTGGGTTAGCTCACTCAGGATGAGCTTTTCTAGTTCCATCCATTTGGCGCAAATTGTATAACTTCATTGTTCCTGATAGCTGAATAGAATTCCACTGTGTAGATGTACCACAGTTTTTTAACCTATTCTTTGGTTGAGGGACATCTGGGTTGTTTCCAGTTTCTAGCTATTACAAATAAGACTGCTATAAACATAGATGAGGAAACTTCCTTATGATTCCTTGAAGAGGCATTTGGGTGTATACCCAGAAGTTGTATGGCTGGGTCCTGAGGCAAAGGTATTCCAAGTTTTCTAAGATATCGCCAGACTGACCTCCATAGTGGTTGAACAAGCCTGCACTCCCACCAGCAATGGAGTAGGGTACCCCTTTCTCCACACCCTCACCAGCATGTGCTGTCATTTGAGTTTTTGATCATAGCCATTCTCACAGGTGTGAGATGGAATCTCAGAGTCATCTTGAGTTGCATTTCTCTGATGATTAAGGATGTTCAGCATTTCTTCAAGTGTCTCTCATCCATTAGGGATTCCTCCTTTGTGAATTCTCTATTTAGCCCTGTCCCCCATTTTTTGATTGGATTATTTGTTTTTTTTTTTCTTTTTGCATTTAATTTCTTGAGTTCTTTGTAGATTTTGGATATTAGCCCTCTGTCAGATGTGGGGTTGGTGAAGATTTTCTCCCAGTATGTATGCTGCCGTTTTGTTTGAATGGCAGTGTCTTTTGCCTTACAGAAGCTTTTCAGTTTCATGAGATCCCATTTATTGATTGTTGATCTCAAGTCCTGAGCTGTTGGTGTTCTGTTCAGGAAGTTGTTGCCTGTGCCAATGAGTTTGAGGGTTTCTCCCACATTTTCTTCTAGTAGATTTAGTGTGACCGGCCTTATGTTAAGGTCTTTGATCCACTTGAACTTAAGTTTTGTACAAGGTGATAAGTATGGGTCTAACTTCATTATTTTACAAATGGACATCCAGTTGGACCAGCACCATTTGTTGAAGATGCTGTGCTTCTTCCATTGTGCCATTTTGGCTTCTTTGTCAAAAATTAGGTGTCCATAACTGTGTGAGTCTATTTTTGGATCTTCAATTCGATTCCATTGATCTACTGGACTGTTTCTATACCAATACCATGCTGTTTTTACAACTATTGCTCTGTAGTACAGCTTGAAATCTGGGATGGTGATACCTCCAGATGATTTTTTTTTTTTTTTGTACAGGATTGATTTAGCTATTCTGGGCTTTTTGTTTTTCCATATGAAATTGAGAATAGCTCTTTCCAAGTCTATAAAAAATTGTGTTGTATTTTGATAGGAATTGCATTGAATCTATATATTGCTTTTGGTAGGATGGCCATTTTTATTATGTTGATCCTACCTATCCATGAGCATGGGAGATCTTTCCATCTTCTAAAGGCCTCTTCCATTTCTTTCTTCAAGGGCTTGAAGTTCTTGTTGTACAGGTCCTTTACTTGCTTGGTTAAAGTTACCCCCAGGTATTTTATGTTGTTTGTGGCTATTGTGAAGGGGGTTGTTTCCCTTATTTCTTTCTCAGCCCATTTGTTTGTTGTATAAAGAAGGGCTTCTGATTTTTTTTGAATTAATTTTGTTTCCAGCCACTTTGCTGAAGATATTTATCAGCTGTAAGAGTTCTCTGGTGGAATTTTTGGGGTCGCTTATGTATACTATCATATCATCTGCAAATAGGGATAATTTGACTTCTTCGTTTCCGATGTTTATCCCCTTGATCTCCTTTAGTTTTCTTATTGCTCTAGCAAGAACTTCAAGTACTATCTTGAAGAGATATGGTGAAAGTAGACATCCTTGCCTTGTTCCTGAGTTTAGAGGAAATGCTTCAAGTTTCTTTCCATTAATTTTGATGTTGGCCACTGGCCTTCTGTATATTGTCTTTATTATTTCTAGGTACAGTCCTTGTATGCCCGTTCTCTCCAGAACTTTTAGCAAGAAGGGGTGTTGGATTTTGTCAAATGCTTTTTATGCATCTAGCGAGATTATCATGTGTTTTTTTTTTCTTTCATCTTGTTTATATGGTGAATGACGTTGATAGACTTTCATATGTTGAACCATCCCTGCATTTCTGGGATGAAGCCTACTTGATCATAGTGTATTATATTTTGATGGGTTCCTGATTTAGGTTTGCTAGTATTTTATTAAGTATTTTTGTTTCTATGTTCATGAGGTAGATTGGTCTGAAGTTCTCTTTCTTTGTTGGGTCTTTGTGTGGTTTAGGAATCAGGGTGACTGTGGCCTCATAGAATGAGTTTGGCAATGTTCTTTCAGATTCTATTTTGTGAAAGAGTTTGAAAAGTATTGGTGTTACCTCCTCTTTGAATGTCCGATAGAATTCTGTGCTAAAGCCATCTGGCCCTGGGCTTTTTTTGGTTGGGAGATTTTTAATGACTGTTTCTATTTCCTTAGGGGTTACTAGGCTATTTAATCTCTTTATCTGATCTTGATTTAGCTTCAGTAGGTGGAATCTATCAAGAAAATTGTCCATTTCACTTAAGTTTTCAAATTACGTGGAGTATGGTTTTTTAAAGTAGGATCCAAATATTCTCTGGATTTCCTCAATGTCTGTTGTTATTTCTCCCTTTTCATTTCTGATTTTGTTGATTTGTGTTTTCTCCCTGTGTCTTTTAGTTAATTTGGCTAAGGGTCTGTCTATTTTGTTGATTTCCTCGAAGAACCAACTCTTGGTTTCATTGATTCTTTGTATAGTTCTTTTTGTTTCTAAGTTGTTGATTTCAGCCCTAAGTTTGATGATCTCCTGCCTTCTGCTCCTCTTGGGAGTGTTTGCTTCTTTTTTTTCCAATTCACCCAGTTTAGCTGTTAATTCACTAATATGAGCTGTCACAATTTTCTTTTTGAAGGCACTTAGTGCTATGAACTTTTCTCGTAGCACAGCTTTCATTGTGTCCCATAGGTTTGGATATGTTGTGTCTTCATTTTCGTTGGATTTAAGAAGTCTTTGATTTCCTTCTTTATTTCTTCCCTGACCAAGTGGTCCTCTACTAAAGAGTTGTTCAATTTCCATGTGAGTGTAGACTTTCTGTTGATTCTTTTGATATTGAAGCCCAGCTTTATTCCATGGTGGTCTGATAAGATACAAGGGGTTATTTCAATTTTCTTGTATCTGGTGAGGCTATCTTTGTGTCCAACTATATGGTCGATTTTGGAGAAGGTTCCATGAGGTGCTGAGAAGAAGGTGTATTCTTTTGTGTTTGGGTGAAACGTTCTGTAGAGATCTGTTAGGTCCATTTGTTTCATGATCTCTGTTAGACTCATTTTTTCTCTGTTGGGCTTCTGTCTTGATGATCTGTCCATAGTTGTGAATGGGGTGTTGAAGTCTACCACTATTAAAGTGTTTGGATCGATGTGCGATTTAAGTTTTAGAAGCGTTTCTTTTATAAATGTAGGTGCCTTTGTATTTGGGGCATAGATGTTCAATATTGAGATGTGCTCTTGGTGTATATTTCCTTTAATGAGTATGTAATGCCCTTCTCTGTCTTTTTTTATTAACTTCAATTGGAAGTCTATTTTGTTTGATATTAGGGTGGCTACTCCAGCTTGTTTCCTGGGTCCATTTGCTTGGAAAACCTTTTCCCAGCCCTTTACTCTGAGATAGTGTTTATCTTCAATAATGAGGTGTGTTTCTTGTATACAGCAAAAAGATGGGTCTTGTTTACGGATCCAGTCTGTAAGTCTGTGTCTTTTTATTGGCGAGTTGAATCCATTGATGGTGGATATTAGTGACCAGGGGTTGTTATTTCCCATTATTTTGGTATAGCTGGCTGTCTTGTGTTTCTTTTTGTTTAGTTGCTGTGGATGTTTCTATTTCCTCTGTTTTCTTGGGTGTAGTTATCTTCTCTGTGTTGTAATTTTCCTTCTAGGATCTTCTGTAGGGCTGGGTTTGTGAGGAGATATTGTTTGAATTTGATTTTGTCATGGAATATCTTGTTTTCTCCTTCTATGTTGATAGAGAGTTTTGCTGGGTATAGTAGTCTGGCTGGGCACCTATGTTCTCTCAGGCCTTTTAGGACATCCGTCCAGGCCCTTCTAGCTTTTAAAGTTTCTGAGGAGAAGTCAGGTGTGATTTTTGATTGGTCTGCCATTGTATGTGACTTGGCCTTTTTATCTTACAGCTTTTAATATCCTTTCTTTGTTCTCTACATTTGGAGTTTCTATTATTATGTGGCGAGAGGAGTTTCTTTTCTGATCTAATCTGTTCGGTGTTCTGTAAGCCTCTTGGATTTTTACTGGCATCTCTTTCTTTTTAGGTTTGGGAAGTTTTCTTCTATGATTTTGTTGAAGATATTTCCTGGACCATGGAGTTGGGAGTCTTCTCTTTCCTCTATGCCTATAATTCTTAGGTTCTGTCTTTTCATTGAGTCCTTGATTTCTTGGATGTTGTGGGTGAAAGATCTTTTAGCTTTCTCATTTTCTTTGGATGTTGTACTGATTTCTTCCATTGATTCTTCCATGCCTGAGATCCTGTCTTCCATCTCTTGCATCCTATTTTTCATACTCACATCCGTAGTTCCTGTCCTCTTCTCTTGATTCTCCATTTCCTCTTTTAACTCTGACTGTGTTTTCTTTATTGTTTCCATTTCTATTGTCATGTCTTGAATGGTATTGTTTGTTTTGTACATTTCCTTCTCCAGTTTGCTTGTTTTTGCCTGGAGATCTTTCATTGCTTTCTCCTTTTCCTGTTCAAGCTGAGTCACCTTGGCTTGGAGCTCTTTAATGGTGTTATTTGTTGTTTTACTTGTAAAATTGTGGCTTCTTTGAATTCCTTCATAGTTTTAAGTTCTTCTTGAAGGGACTCTATCACTTTCCATAATGTAGAATTGTCATCGTTTTCATGTGTTTCAGTTGTGGTGAGGTGGTTCGGGCTGAACGGAATAGCATTGCTTTCTTTTGTTGGAGACATTTTGCTGTGTTTTTTTTTTTTTTTTTTTTTTGTCTGGGGCCTCTGGGCATGTGGAATTGTTTTTTTTTTTTTTTTTGCTGTCTTCTGGACTTGGGTCCAAAGGGGGCGCTTTGGTGTAGGAGTAACATTGCCTTACTCCACCCCTATAAGGTGAGTCATTCAGCCCCGCCTCCCAGGTGGAGACCTAACTAATCCAGGTGGTGGAGCTGTGTACAAGTAAGCTCTGGTTTCCCTGCCAGAAGGGCGCATAGTAGTACAAAAGTCCGATATAGGACAGTTTCACGTATTTCACAGTTTGCCCAGGGTTGGTTCCTGTAGCGGGTAAATCTGCCGTTCATCTCCAATAGCCTTGCCGCAGCTTGTAAACTGGTCAGTTTCATCACAGACTGCGATCTGCGGTCTGAAGGCACTTTGCAGCAGAGTTGCACTCACTTCCAAGGGTCTCAACCTTTGGCCAGATAGTTGGATCTTCTGTGTGAGACCTGGGAGTGCCCAGCAGGGTGGAGATTATCTCTGCGTGGGTTCTGAATTTGCCTGCTGGGTATTAGGTTGGAACTTATTGGGAGTCTCTCCTGTTGGGGGATGGGTGATCCCGATTCCCGGGTCCAGCAGCTTCCTTGCATGTCCCAGAGTGGGAAGGTGCGTCCTGCCCAGGAATCTTCCATGGTCCCTGGGTAGCTGGGTGAGATTTAGATTTAGAAGGGGTCGTGCCCTTTGTACACCATCCTGCAACACTTGCCACCTTGTGACTGTTATCCCCGAAATCAAAATACGTCCGCGCAGGCCACCACCATCTTGGATGCGCCAGTAGCCATTTTTCTTACAGTTCAGTTGATATCAACATTTGGGGAGGATTCGTCCATAAATAATATAAAATAATAGTCATATATATTATGGAGTAAAATATGATTATGTGCAAGTATCAATCAAACTAATAATTTGATACTTGCACATAATCTCATCAAACATTAATCATTTTCATGTGTTGGAAATATTGATACTTACCTTTCCTCTTTATTTCTATGGAACTCTTTTAATGAACTCAAATATATGGGAGAGTAATACATTATCTTCATACCAAATAAATCATCTAGATGGAGCTTTCCCTATGATGCAGTATCCCTGCCTGCCAAGCTCTGATATAAGGACATACTGACACTATCTCACAAATTTTCAAGTTGAAAATATGTTGGTCACATCTGTTAGTCCATTCCTCCAATTTTTCTAACAGATAGTAATCACTGGGGTATAAAATCAAACCTGTTTGTCTGTCTTATGGTAGTTTTAAGAAGAAAATTTTTTTCCTTTAATGTCAGAATTTAGGAGACTGAGAAAGAAGAATCATGAATTTGACACCAGGCTTAGCTTCATGGT
>CAJQZJ010000122.1:161035-189570 GCA_907164525.1 Lophiomys imhausi | reverse complement strand
GCTTGTTTCTTTTACTAACACTCTCTTCATTTACATGATACAATGACACTTGTAGTGTTTAAGTCACCCACCTTATTCCTTTACTCAAAATGGTCTGGGGTTTTTAGTGGAAAATAGTTTAATTAGACATTGATATGAAGCCATAATGGGTGGAAATATCATGGGTCTGACAGAAAAGAACAGAAATAGGGAGGTTATGGAGAAAACAGTCTGTCTCATCGTCTTGGTTCCTGCTGAGGCTTGGAATTATATTCAAGATTTATCATTTAAAAAAAAGGACTAGGAAGAAAATGCAAAACATAGGTCAGTCAATAATTTCAGAGTCAACATGCATGCAGAGTACTTCTTGCTCATTATATGACCCTGCCGGGTGTTATAAAGTATTGAAATGCTTATCCTCGTTGCATTTCTACAGTGTATACTTACATGCTTTAACATGAGAAAGAATGTTGGTATTTTGCCAATCATTTCAAAATGACTTTTTGTAAGAACTTGATAATAGATTGTTGATATATTTTTGCTATTGAAAAATTAACGTGTCAGAGAGTGAAGTTTAATGTTTAGTCTCTGATGAGCAGGAGCTGATAGGTATTTGTATGATCTGTGCTAATTCTCCAGCCACCTAGACTACATCATGAAATTATATGAATTATATGACCTTCTAAAATTAACTTGGAGCAGACACATATCCTGCTTTAAAATTTCTCTGTGAACTGGAAATACAGAAGCTGATTATAGACAAATAATAGAAAAATATACCTGAAATACTGAGAATGCTCTTTCTTCAGACTCAATCATTAAGAGTACATCTTTATTGTGTACAATTTTCAAATGTTATGTTAGCTTTACCACCAACTTGTGACTTGGTGCATCTCCATATATTATACCCATGTCATACCATAAGAACCAAGAATCCTATTAAAAATTTTACAAAACTTTAAATGTCCTTAACTGGTCAGATTTTGTGTCAGTGTCACTGATGAATAAGTGCTACAAAAAGTGATAGTAATTTTCTTGGAAGAAGGTATCTCTTAACAGAATCCAGAAATACTAGAAACTGAGTCATAACTCAAGAAAGCATGGGGAAAAACATTTTTCAAGTATGTTATAGATGTAATTCAAGCCTTGCACAGAGGAGTGGGCTTAATGTGACCAAATGTTATTTTAAATTCTCTCTCATTTATCGGAGTCATAGTCTTAGAGCAAACCAAGGATGTAATGCCAGGCATGTCAATAGTCCTAAAGAACATGGAAGAAAAAACACCTGTAACAAATACTTTAGATCTCAATTCAGCATCACATTAAAACTTATCCATTATGATCAAAAAGGATTTATTACTGGGGTCCAAGGCTGGTTCAATATATGCAAATGAATAAATATAACACATTACATCCACCATACGGGGAAAAATCATATGATCATTTCAGCAAATATTGAAAAAACATTTGACAAAATTTATCTCATGATAAGTACTCTGAATATACTAGACAAATGTTCCCTTAGCACAAACTAAAGGTCATATATAAGTCTATAGTTAATATCATACATGTGATTAAAAGAAAGACAAGGATGTATATTGCCCCTAATGTTGTTCAACATAATCCTGGATGGAAAAATCTGTTTCTACATAATGACCCTTATTTTTGTTATCATAGAAAGGGGTATATAATATGTTTTTTATATGTACTTTGCTCAAGATTACTGCTAAACTTATAAACAAATGAAATATGATGTACATATCATTATTATGATAATAGAACCCTGGAAATGTCAGACATCATGAAACAGAATAAATAAACAGAAAAAAGTAATAGACCTTTAAAGGGAGTAATTTAACAAAAAAAAATGCTGAGCAAAACACATTTTTGAGTAGACCACATCTTCCTTTCAGTAATTCTTATCCTGAGAGGGGGAGGGGTTTCTTTGCATGTCTGTAAGGACTCAAGTTGTACATGGTTGTGATTTTTTTTTACTCTAGTTACTTCAGAGGACTTCCTTTTGCTTCCTGTGATTCATCACACAAACGGGCTTTATTTCTGAATTTTTCAACCTACAAGCTTTACTAGCAATGTAAAAACAGTTAGAGATCACATAATTTTTTTAATGTACTGTTTTTTAATGCTTCTAATTAGCTCAAGTATGAATATATGCATGATTGCAGGTGTCAGTAGGAGGAAGCACTGACTAAGCCTATATCTCTCCTGTGCCAAGTTAACAGAATGAGAATGTCTACAACTGGTCATTTTCTCAAGGGCAACCCTGGATTTTAGTGAAACTAAAGCATCTTGTTTTCAAAAGCAGTAAATATTCCTAATAATGGAAGTATTAGCAGTATCTGAATTGTTAATATCTATTAAAACACCTATGAAATGGCTTCTGTGTAATCAACTTGTTTAGGGCCAATATCTCTCATTTTGTGGTATATATTATTGCCTTCTTGCTTAGAAATGCTCAAAGAAAGAAGTTCTGAAGACACATTAATAGATCTACTATTTTTGCATTTCTTCTTCCAGGGAAACAGAAGTATCTATGTGCCAGCAGAAATGATTGCACCATTGATAAATTTCGGAGGAAAAATTGTCCTTCTTGTCGACTCCGAAAATGTTATGAAGCAGGGATGACTCTGGGAGGTATGATATTTTTCTTCTTTTTTCTCCTTGTCCTCCTCCTGCTCATCTTCATCCTTTATAATTACTGCTTTAGACCTGATTCTCCTTTGTAATATTTCTAAAAGTACCAGCTATGCAATAGATTCAGGTTGACCTTCTCTTGGTACTTTATTTTTGCCTGTGATATTGATAACTTTGGAGTTTGGCATAGGACCAGAAGGCATGAAGTAGGGATCAGAAAACAACAAATGATGAATGAGGGTGTGCTTTTTATATTCAATTCCTCAAGTGACATATTGATACTTGCCTGAAGCTGTTCAGTGGTAGGGATGAGAGAACCAAGTAATCAGAACTGTCGCAGGTGCAGGATGACCATGGCACAGGCAGGCTCTTTACACCTGGGACTATCCCTCAGCTAAATGCTGCATGTATTGTAGGGACAGCCAACTGGAGTGTGAAGCTGCTTCTCTTTGGATCCTATAACTAAGGCACCAAACAGCGCCAATTTCCTATCCTG
The DNA here is from genome assembly GCA_907164525.1 of Lophiomys imhausi. Taxonomy (NCBI): domain Eukaryota; kingdom Metazoa; phylum Chordata; class Mammalia; order Rodentia; family Muridae; genus Lophiomys; species Lophiomys imhausi. The sequence goes on along the minus strand of CAJQZJ010000122.1, from coordinate 186,443 downwards.
TGTCTCCCAGAAATCATCAGGCTTTTTAATCATTTCCTTTTCTTTAAAAAGCCATTGATGATTTCCAAAAACATTTTTCCCAGTGGCACAGTAGCTTTTAGAAGGTATAGCCCTTTCAAGAGTGACCCTCTATTATAAGGCTCTGTGTTCCTTGAGCTTGTGTCTACTATGAGCTCTGTCATCCTTCCAAAATGGCCTCATATTACTTGATTGACATTTATTTCCCCCTTCTAATTCTTCATATCTTCATCATCCCTGTGCCAGAATCCACCCTGCTGCCTGTTGCTTCAAAACAGATCAAACTTTTATGAGAAAAAGAATCTCATTAGTCTACATTGACTTAGAAATGGAACTGGATGAAAACCCAATCTATTTATGAATGCCCAAAACTATAATATAACTAACCTTATATTCAATTACTCATTATCAATTGGGAAAACCCAAGTGACTGGAATCTAGCCCACCCTTCTCCCATCTCAGGGCTAATTTATAACAATTTTTATCTTGGCTTTCTATTAGGCACTCAATGCCTACTCTGCCTATATATCATTGTAGATAACCACATCCTTCCCTCCTCACAGTCTAATAGTAGTGTACTACAAGGCAATTATTCCAGGCTGCATCTGTGTCAGTTTATATCAGAGCATCTCAAGTAATGTGTAGTACTCTCAGGCATCACAGTAGATGCCCTGTGAGTTGTTTTCCTGGCAACTGCATGCAGGTTGCAAATAGATGCAAATATTTGACAAAATCTAGCCTTATTTTTGCTTGTTTAGTCTACTCTAAGGATATCCTACAGTTGTGTTCTGCAATGGGGAAGAAGACACAAGACCATTGGGAGAGAAGAAACCCAGGAGAGGGGATGGAGGGAAGGATTGGCAGAAGGGGCTTTACCACATGAACATTGTAAGTCCTAAGCAAGCACTCTCATACAACACCCATTTCTCAATTATTTAACCTCCTTGAATTGTGCATAATATATCAGTGGCTTCTAGGTTGAGGATTCCCTGTCTTGCCATCGTTTGAAAGTAACTATAAGCTCATTTTGATACAAGTAAAGTTTAATTATAAAATACTCCTTGTTCAGATATTAGTTTCATGTCAGAGTCCATATATTCTATTACAAAAAGAAAAGGAGAAAAGGGTTTTCTGACATGACCACAGTGAACCTCTTTAGAAGAGAAATCTGCATATAATATGTGGTGTAGCACTCAGACATAAATTTCTGAATTAAGTCACTGAAAATGTGGTACAAAAGCTTTACTGGAAAAGTCTTCATGTTGAGTGGGCTTGGCAAATATAATGCTGAATTGCTATGAGTGGTTTTCACCTCAGTTTCTTTCCCATATATCACCGAGTGTCAGGTATATAAAAAACATCATGTTAGGCACTAGATGTTCAGACTAAGAACTTCAGAAAATATAGAAGATGAATGCCCACAAAATACAAGGAACATTTTGTTTTCTTTTGCCATACAGGGAATTGACCCTAGAGCCTTGGGAATGCTAGGCAAGTATTATTGCACAGACATAAATGCTCAGCCAAGTCATAGAAGGATTACTGATGTTGTGTAAATTACTTTACTTTTGAAGTCAGACCTAGGTTAAAAGCTCAAATCTATTTTTTCACTCCATGCCCCCATGAGCTTATTTTCATTTTCTGTAATTTATAGATATCATCCTCAGAGTTACAGCTAGGATCAAATGAAATGGTTGTCCTCTGACCTCTACACCTGGACTATGGCACATTCATACACAATACACATGAATGCACACATGCATGTACATATATGTACACACACAATAGATAAATTGATAAATACATACATACATAATTTTAAAAAAGAAGATATTTGAGAAGGTGTTAGACAAATGTGGGGAATTATTATTACAATGAGGACACCAGCATATTAGGCAGACACAGACTGTTCTTAGCACTTTCCAATGACTTTCTCACTAAGTAGCTTGACTTGCCATATATTACATGATATGAAACAACAGAGAGTAGATAACCAAAAAATCACTTCTGGTTATGTCACATTGAAATGTGATACCAGCATAATGCTTAAAATCTGATTTAATTAATTTGAAAAATAATATGTTAATGTTGAAGTACCAAATCAGTGAAAACCACAGTTTAGACTTAACATTTAAACCTTTGCATATTGGTGGAGTTATCACTACATCCCCTACTTCCTGACATAACCTCTTCTAAAGTTTATTATTAACTTGCAGTATCAGTATATAACACATTTTTATTCAAACAATGGAAAGATAAAAGAAAGCATCAGTACATAATGGCCTTTGTGAATACATTAGCAATATCCTCTCATTTTCATAAGGTTTGGGTTTAGCATATTTTTTTGATCACCTTCAAAAAGAATTCACATAGTTTAAGCTCTTTTTCTGTATTTACCCAGTCTACAGTTGTATAATATATCACAAATCAGCAGTTAAAAGTGTGGTAGTGTTCAAGTCCCTTCTCTTCCCCCCCAAAGGCTCTAGTTTTTCATCATGAAACTGGCAGAATCAGTTTTACCAAGGACCCTTCTGTTGCTAAAATTTGTGATTTGATGGCAAAAGTCACGAAGAAAAGAGTTTAAGTTCATCAACTTTTTCTTCAATTGCCAATTACCTGCTGATAGAAGTACTAATACAAGAGACTGCTTTGCACAATAATTTTAACTGCCCCCATTCACACCTATGTAAGGTATGTGCCCAAATCATACTCCATGAATAGATTGTGAAAAAGTGGAGGGCAAAGCAGATGTTTGAATTTGTTGGATAATCTGGCATTCTAAAGATGATGCCTGCTTGATCTCAATACCTTATGATCTCTAGCATGGCTTTCTCAATGGTGTTCCATTTGCTTGTGAGGGGAGTTCTTAAACTAAGAGACACGTAATAGATATAACCTTTTTTTCATGTTTCCATGCCTACCTTTCTACCCTTGCTTCTTTTCTTAGTAACCATTAGTAATTATGAAAGAATCCAATGGGTGGTGAGTTCTCAGGATGATCTTTAAGGCTCTTAAATGCCCATCTATGGAAAAAGATATTCCTTTCTTTATTCATGATTAATGTCTGACTGCTTTTGAAAACTGTATATCAAGAATCGCCTAAAGAATTTAAATGCCTTGCCCGTTTGCTCTTTGAAGAAAACCTTTAAGCGTTTGGATAAGGACCTTCCCTCTGGTGAATTAATGCTGACTTTTACATAGTACATAATTCAGATAAATGCACAGATATCTCTCACTTTGCTTGGCATTTCCAAAGAAACATTTCCAGTTTCCAAAATGGAATCAGGAAGAAAGAAACAGTCCTCCTGCCATCTTTTTTCCAGATACTTTCCTTCTGCTCAATATGTCCTTATTCCCCTAGCCAAATATTATTTCTTTTGTGGTCTGAGGCTCTTAAGTTCTTAGTACCTAGTAAATAGTATGGACTTAATTATCCCTTGGCTTGGACCATGCCATGCTCTATACTGTACAGGAATTTTAGGTTGTACTTACCACCCACAGGAAGGGAAGGACCAGGGAGACCCAGAGCTTGTGAGATTTGATAAAGTGTACATTTCTTTCAAGGTGCATTAGAGCCTGTAATTCCAGAATTTGTGAGTGTAAGACAAGAATATCACAACTTTAAGGCTCTTTGGGCTACATAGTATGTTCCAGACCAGCAAGGACTATAGCATGGGGCTTTCTTAATAAACAAACAAACAAACAAAAAGATTGAGAAGTGTGTATACTACTAAAACATTGAACTTTGTCTATGAGGATAGAACCTTAACATGTATACAAATTTTCATAATGTCTATTAGTTCTCTAGTTAGGAAAATATCTCAGGGAGTCCTGACAATAATCTGATACCATAATAAACAGTATTGTCCAATGTTGAAGATAGTCTTTACACCAGTTATCTCATCATTTGTCCCCTCCAACAGAAGTACAGCACTGCTCCTTCCATATCTTAGATGGAAGAAAATGATTGTAATGGTAAAATACAATTTGTGGTATGTTCTTTATGCATATTTTATTCATTGAACTGAATTCAGATCTCTGTGTACTCCTGCATCTACAAATGTATCTCTTGAGTGTTAAATATGTACCAGACTCTATAATAGCCATCTGAGTAGTCGGATTCTAATAATAAAGTTTTAAATATATGTATAAAAATTATATAGGGACAAGAAGATTGTTAAATAGGTAAAGGCAATTGCTGCCAAGTCCCACGACCCATAGTTGATCTCTGGGACCTACATGGTACAAGGAGGTAACCAATTTCCTCAGATTGTCCTCTGACCTCTACACTTGCACTGTGGCACATTCATACACACATGCACATAAATAAATGCACACATTCATGTACACACATGTATGCACACACAATAGATAGATAAATATTTTTAAATTATGTTAAGCAAAGGAGACAGTGATTATGGTTATGCATTAGTCTTACGGTATAAGTAGTAAATTAGTAGGGAGAAGTTCAGTGAGATACAAGGGAAGGGCAACTCAAGGCCATGTGCCCAGCTTGAATGAAAGCACAGAGACATAAAAACTTTTAAAGAAGGTTCTTTTAAGAACCTTTAAAGAACAGCAAGTGATTTAACATGACCAGAGATAGGAAGGAAGGTGTGACCACACTGAAAGTGAAAACGATTTCAGGCAGTTGAAGATCTATGGTTGGCAGACAGACATGACCACGTGTCATGTTGCTAATTACGTGTGTGTGTAAGAGAATTTTTGACAGACAGCTTAAAGTTATGTTAGAAAGGGCTTACATTTTACAAAAGTCATGGGTAGCAAGCCATTCAGAGAAAAACAGAAATTTCTCGCATTGCTTGGTTCTTGGGGTTACTTAGCTCCACTTGAGATTGAAATCTGCAAGTACTGAAGAAATTGGCCTAGACCATGGCAACTGGCTTGTATGAAGAACCTACACATACATAAAATGCCAGTTGCTTTGATCTTGACCACAGTTTCCCAATGTGAGCTCACAGAAAAATATTTCAGTGCATGTATTAGAGAAACTGATTTCTAAGTTCAAATGAGGAGCACATATTACAATCCTCAGGAAGATTTACAATGTTCATGATAGGTCTTGATGAATACTGTAATAAAATAAACTGAGAAGCTTTATAACTCAGGATTCCCAAACTAAATTAAATTTCAGGTCCCCCTTTTTCATATAACAGCCTTTAATATCCCACCAAAACATTGAACTCTGGAAAACACTGTAAAAAACTTGGGTATAAATAAAGACTTTATTCTATGAACAAAAACATTTACCTATTCAATGTCATTCATTTCCCAGATGGATGAGTGTCATCACTTACTGGGTAAATCAGCGAAGTATGCATTAACTGATAACGTAACAAGAATAGACCATCTTTAGCATACCTATGGCTACCAAACTCAATAAAATATTCTAGAGAATATTTATAACATACTAATCTTTCACAAAGGATAGAAGATAAAACACAGATATTACCCATAACATCTAGTAGCTAGCTATAGAAGGTACATAATACTGACCCAAGGAACATGCTAGAAGCATTATTTTAAGAAATAGAATAACTTCCATCATCACAAAGAGTGACCACTAACAGGTCTTTTGAACACTGTTTGATCAAAATACCTGTCATAGAAAGAACACCAACATGATGGTATGACTCCCATGACTGACTTCTCTGTATCTCATGTTCGACATTCAGAAAAGTGTTATAAAGCAGAACTAACAATTTGAGAGCCAGGTAGAGTGATGCATTCCTATAATCCCAGCACTCAGGAGAATCATTAGTTCTAGACCATTCTAGCTAACATAACAATACTCTATTTCCAAAACAAATATACCTCAATGGTAGGACATATGCCTAGCATACACAAATAAATAATAATAATAATAATAATAATAATAATAATAAGTGGAACATAGGTACTGGGTTTTTGTTTTATCTTTTCCTTCAACTTTTTAGACTTAGAATCCAAACAATTCTCAGTCTGAATGTTTTAGTTAGGGTTTGCATTGCTGTGAAGAAAAATCATGAGGGTGGCTTTCAGTTCAAAGGTTTAGTCCACTATCACCATGGCAGGAAACATGACAGCATACAGACAGACATGGTACTGGGGAGGTAGCTAAGAGTTCTACATTTTGATTCACAGGCAGCAAGAAGAGAGATTGACACTGGACCCTGCTTGAGCATCTGAAACCTCAAAGCCCACCCCCAGGAACACACTTCTTCCAGCAAGGCCACACTTATTCCAACAAGGCCATACCTCCTAATAGTATCACTCCTGATGGGAATTTCAGGGCCATTTTTAGTCAAGCTATCACACTGGGGATGCAAGCATGGTATCTCAGTTCTAATAGGTATTGCTTATACTTACACAATTATCAGATACTTGAGTGCTTTAAGAGCTCTGCATCACAAAAGGATGTACAGAGAAGCAAAGCTTCACTAAGTGTTTGAGCACCAATATGTATAATGTGTGGCTAACACTTAGGACTTTGGGGTATTTTTTTGTGGTGTTGAGGATGGAACTTAAAAGACTCAACATGATAGACAAAAACTAACAGTGAGCTACAACACAAGTCCTTTTTTTAAAACCAAAGTCCTGTGGTAGATATAGTAGAAATAACATGATGAACTTAGACACTGACCTTGTTTCCAGTCCCTAGTTTTCCATTTACTATTTTGGTGAGTTGGTGAAAATCTGTAGATCTCTCTGAGCCTTATTTTCCCCAGCTATAAGGCAGGAATACTATTTCTTAGAACATTGTGACACATGTAAATAAACTGTCATGTAGTAGGTATACAGTAATTATTATACCTTCTACTCCTTTTTAGGCGAACATTGATCTTTTTCCCCATCCCCACTCCCCACCAGGTACCAGTACAGACTTTTCTTTCTCTGCTGTTAAATATGGCTTTTAATTCTTGCTCCTTGGTCCGGAGGCTTCTGATTTACCCTTTAGTCAATACTTGAAGCCTTCTATCTATGGCCATCATTACTATTTTCCAGTTTGATACACACACATGCGCACACATTTCAAAAGGAAAAACTTTGCTTCTTATAACTGTGCTTTTCAAGGGAACTTGTGTATGGAGAGACTATATATTTCCTTTCTTACCTCCAAATCAGTTATCCGAGAAAGAACATAGGTGTGCTCTATTTTTGGCTACTTGTTTTTAGTGAACTACACTTAGAGGTAAGCAATATTTTTCCAATCATCAAAGTTCATGATATTCCATATCTAATACTTGAATTTTGCTTATAAAATCTCTCCTTAAAATCTTTGAATTCTTAAAGTGTGCTAGCCTTAGAAGAATTTCACTGCTGTTTACTTTTGCTATAAGAGATCCAAAATCCAACAATTTTTCTTGAAAGAGAAAAGACACTAAGACACTGTCATAAATAATATTTTCTAATGTATTGAACGTAAAACAGAACATACAACAGATAACACACACACACACACACACACACACACACACACACACAGAGCCAAGTATTTTTCCAATGTAGCAATCCAAGAAAAAATGTTTAATTGTTCTATAATTTAACTGGTTATTTGATTTTACTTTGTGTGAGGGTGTCAGATCCCCTGGAACTGGGGTTACAGACAGCTGTGAGCTGCCATGTGGGCTCTGGGAATTGAATCAGGTCCTCTGGAAGAGCAGCCAGTGCTGTTAACCATTGAGCCAACTCTCCAGCCCCTTAACTGTTTATTTGAAATCATTCTATTTGTGATTATAAATTATGAGATATGTTCCTTAATGTACTGAACCCAGACAATTTGCCTGGGTAAAATGGCCTTTTAGACACATTTGAAGAACTAGGAAAGGAAGTTTATGCTCATTGAGAAATCAATAAAACATCCAAATGAAGTTATTGATAATATTTCCATGACACCATATGTCTAAGTAGCAAAGTGGAAATATAATTCCTACCCTGGATGACTTCTTTGCCATAAGATTCTATTTTACTTAATCCAACTGATTAGTGCTAAATATAAACCCAGGTGTCCAATTCCTTCTTTTCCTACTGGCTTACCATCCCGTTGAATAAAGGCTTCTGAGGCTGAAGTGGCAGTAAACTGGTAAGGGAAATCTCAAGCTTCTAACAGTCAACAACTGAACTTATGTGAGTACTAATCACCCTCAGAAAATCTGGACTGGCATTTGAAACTAAGAAAAAATATAGATCTTGATCAACATAAAAGGTTACCAGCCCAAGCTGGTACAGTGAAATATCATATTGAAAACTCTGAAACCAAAAGAAATTAAGGATTCTTTCTCCTGGACAGACAATAAGGCATGGAAGCTTTGACTGGTAAACTATTAGGCACAGAGATGGTCATTTTAAAACAATTTCATTTTTCAGGCTGTATAAGGATACCTGGATTTTTATGAGACAGTTTGGCTGATTGTAAACAAATTCAAAATACCATCAAGAAAGAATTGTTGTTGGTCTTTGAGAGGTTGTAATGAAAACATTAAATTGTACCTTCCTAGTCTTTGTCCCCTCAAGTTCACTACTCTGAAAAAATAGTTCTTGTCTTTTGTGTATGGAGAGGTGCACAAACACATACTCATATTAAAGTTCTTAAGTACATTTGTCACTAAGCCAGAAAAGAAAAATAAATCCCCAAGTAAAAATTGTCCATTTATTTATCTTACCTCTCTCTTACAGAGGCATGGAAACTCCCTTCCCAAAACTGTATGCACTCCTCTCTCCACTTGTGCATGATGCCCCCTATTTCAGACGACCTGGCTTAGACAGTTGATTATGGAGCACAGGAGGTGCAAACCCATCCTTAGGCCGCTACTTTCAACACAACCACTCTTTCTTATTAGAAAAACTCCTGTTTGGCAATTACATATATCTCAAAATGACCAGACAGTTAAAAAATGGGTGGGGGGCTGTTCTGTATTTCTGCCAAAGACCCAGGTTTCAACCTCAAACTGTACAAAAGAACTGAAGAAAATTGTTGATACACACACAGACAGGGAAGGAGGACCAACATTTTGTTTATTCTAGAAGAGATGCTAGCCCCTCCCTGAAAACAGTGGAGGAAAAACCTAGAGTCAGATGGTCCTCTTTCTCTCCAAATTCAAGGTGACTCTGTTTTCAGTAGACCACACAACTTGAAACTTTGATAAGGCAGCAGAAGGCAAATCAGAGAAGCAATGCTTGCTTCCTTTGTGTCCCTCCACGGCTAGTCTAATGGAGGAAGTGGGTGTGGCTTTCCCTCTTCTCACCTGAGTGCTTTCCTCCACTCGGCACTCCTCCTTCACAGAAAACTCTTGCCACTAACCAGATCAGGTGTGAGACTTCCTCAGACACTTCAAATATTGTATTGATGTAATAGATGAGAAATAGATTTATAGTGCTTTGTTCTGTCTTCCCACAACCTCCATATTGAAAGTAGTTTTGTCCTGTTGGAGGCATAGTATACAAAGCCTGAAGAGACAAAAAATGAAAATGAAAATGCTCTCTCTCCTTGATTTGGACCTGCCTTTCCTGCCCTGTCCCTTTTCCAACCACCACCACACACATACAATCCTTCTCTTTCCCTTCACTTAACCATATTCTGGAGGAGAAAAAGCTAAGGAAGGACTTTGGAAGGGAGGTTCCCCCCCCTTCTCAGGGCAAAATTTTAATCTGACTGACAAGAACCTCTCTAATGTGAATTGAAAGGCTAATGTGGTTTATTTTTAACTGCTTTCTACTTGCTTGAATACTGAATATTTCTGCTAGTGAAATTTTCCTGTAATAAAGCCATTAATACACTAGTGCTATTTTTTTAAATTTACAACAGACTGACAGAATTAATGCTGTTAACATTTGGGGCATTTTTCTCTTTTCTTCTTCTTCTTTTTAAAGAAGAAAAAGAAAAAAAAAGCCTCTCGTTTGCTTTCCAGGTCATGTTGACCTGTTCAGCATGGACTGTTTTGCATTTGTTTTTAATGTCAGTTTAAATGTAATTGTAAAAGCATGTATGCTCTAAATTCATGTAGTTACTTTTTCCAGTGAAGAAGCCTGGTATGCAAAAGCATTTCCAGGCTCTACAATTTCTCAGGAGCAGGTTTAGGGTAATGACCCTGTGCTCCTCACTCAGGATGGCATCTGGACAATGAACCCCTTTCCTCTGGCTCAGTAGTTAGAGAAGGGAGTCTTGGAAATAGTTTCTGTGCTTTGGCAAGGATGTGCAGCATTGCATATCATTCTATTATTAATTATGTTTACTCCTCCACAAACTTAGAAACCATTAGACTAAATAGTCCAACATAAACCTTGAAAGATAAAATTTGATATTCTTTCCCCTGACTATTCTTCTGACCAAGAATTGGGACTGGGAGGAGAATGGGAGTCAGCAGGAGGTGGGGGTGGGAATCAAGGAGTCTTCTTGCCTGAGAGGGTATTTGACATTTATTTATTAATCCTACTTGGTCACATTCCCCCCCAAACTCTCATTTCCTGCTCGCCAAGGACTGCCTTTGTTCTCTACCTGTTGTCCCTGTCCTAATTTTTCCTAATCCTACTCTACTTCCTGATTCTGACCCTTCTTGCTAGTAACATGCTAGTGAAGCTGACAGAAAGGAAAGCATACCTAACTCTGCAAGCTAATACACGTGATTCTGTCTTCTGTTCGGTCACTGTGTGTATTGGCACAACTCACCTTTGCCCTTTAGTCTCACCATCTATAAAATAAGGTGAGGGAAAGCATAGACAACATCTAGGATTCCCAAACTCTTTTCTAAAATATTTTGGAATATATTCCAATATATAAATGGAATATTTTCTTCAAATAAAATCTGTTATGAAACCCCAGTGCCACTCTGATTTGAAAGAAGGTGGGGCCACATATTAAAGTTCATTTTGCCTTTCTGCAGAAACCTTTGAAGAAATTCATAGGCCCCTAAGGACTCTATTGGTGTACTAGACTGGTAGCGAGTAATCCTTTAAACTCTCATTCTCTTTCCTATTAGATTTTAGTCACAGTGGAAACTACAAATTTCAGAAAGAAGTACTTTTTTTCCAGAAAATTCGCCTCTTTAAGATAAACAGCATGAGAACAGTAATGTGTGGGTCAGTAAGAGTGAAAGCCATCAGCTATTGGCTTACCTAATTTTCTCTGTGCTAAGCAGCACATGCACACACACCCTGTCCATCATAAAATCATAACCCTGTGAGTTAGATCTTGCTATTATATAGTGACTCTGAAAGCTGTCACTCTGACTTTCAATCTTATATCCAAACTAAAAAATGATACTTCTCACATTTAGCCACTACAAGCAGCTTTTCAGAGCTTTTCTTGCCAGAGGTCCATTCTTGAGAAAAGTCATAGCCTGTCCATTGGCATATTCTTCCACAAGATTCAGAAAGCACTCACTAGGCTTATCCCATTTCTTCCTATAGAATAATCAGATCAAATTTTCACCAAGTAGATTAGAAAACTAGCATATAGGAGAAAACAAAGGAATTGTTCCTGACCATACATGCCATAAGACTAATATTACCACCAATCAATAATAAGCCTTTTATAATATCATTTTAAATTTTCAGTGTCATTTTTTTTCTTCTTCCTCCTGGTGCTCAGAGCATGTTTCACCATATGTGAGGCTTTTCAGTGGTATTAGATTTGTCTTCTACCCTGAGATCTCACCATAGTATCTATATCCCTTCAAACAATCTTATGATTCAGTTACTAATATTATCGCCAGCTTACACATGAGTAAATTGAAGCACAGAGAGAGTGAATCTTTCCCTGAGTCTCACAGGAATACACACTCATGGTTACTAATGAGACAGCTTAACTCCAGAGCTCCTATTTTCAAAAAATATTTTATTCCTAAGAATTTTCTATATGTGTAGTGTACTCACAACACTCTCACCTCTCTCCCCCCTCCAACTACACATACACCCCACACACACGACATTTATATGTATGTATGTATATAGTAGTTTTTAAATTCTCCCCTTTCTACATGAATGAAGAAAGAACCCCTATGGGTTGGAAAAGCTGCCTTGGCTACTAGTTTGGATTCCTCCAACCTTCTAACCCAGAAGTCATGTAGTAAAATCCACTGAAAGTAGTTCTAGTAGATGGAAAGATGACTGATATGATTTATGCCAGAGCCCTAAAACTCTTCAAGTCAAAATTAATGTAAAGAATTCTGTTGGTTCAGAACAGCATTTATTTACTCGAACTCACTACCCTTCACCCTACCAAGGCACAGAAAGTGTCTTGGAAGAGGGAACAGAAAGAATGAACGAGCTGGAGGATGAGGAGGGATGCTGTGAAATGCTGACTTCAGTACATGAAATACATATTGCACACATCAACTCCCAGCAGCTGTTGTTAACTATTTAAGACCTGTGCAAGATCCAGCCAGTTAAAACTTACAGCATGGAAGATGAAAGGGCACTAATAGCTGAACCCTAGCTGAAGAGATATTGGTAGCAGATGGCTGCTGTGGGAGGGAGAGTTACATGTCTTTGGAGAGATCTCATTTTTAAAGCAAGCTACAGAGAGTCATATTTTTGTGGAGTCCCTCAAATAGTGATGGTCTTAATGGAAAGAGCTTAGTATTTTAAGAGCTTACCTGAGTCGTCAAAGCCCTTAACATTAAACTGAATTTGGAGTTTCTTATTATATGCTCAGTAGTTTCGCAACAATAACTAGATTATTACTTGACTTCATAACTGAAAGAAGATACATTTACTTGTGGGACTCAGAATCTTAGAGACCATCCTAAAATTAGTCTCCCAGAGAAAATAAGTCTTTGATATTCCAAATTCCATGATGAAATATAAGAGAAGCATCCTTGACCTTAGGCTCAGTAATTCAAAGTTTCAAAGACATCCGAGTGTGGTAGTACATGCCTTTAATCCCAGAACTCAGGAGGCAGAAGCAGGTGGAACTCTGAGTTAAAAGCTAACCAGGTAACCAGGTCTATAGAGTGAGTCCAGGACAGCCAGGAGCCAGAACTACATAGATAAATCTTGTCTCGAAAAATCAAAAACATAAAAAGTTTCAAAGACTTTGGAAACTTCACCTACACCTCTTCCCTGCCCAAGACTGAGAATATTTTATATATATATATATATATATATATATATATCATTATATATTATATATCCTTATATATTGTATATATATCCTTATATATTATATCTATATCTTTATATATTATATATATCCTTATATATTATATATATATTTATATACATTATATATATATATCCATATATATATATATATATATATATATATATATATATCTCCTTAGAAAATAAGAAATTAATCTGGAAACATCCCTAAAAATCATTGCGGTTAGAGGAGTTACAAATTAAGCACATGTAGACCCCCTTAGGCACACACCATGAAACCTGATTTCAAAAAGTTCTCTTGTGCTATGCAGGTAGTCTCCACAGAAATCCACTGTCCCTGGGCTGATATACCAGGATCTAAGCTTTCCAGGCCGCTGAACATCAGATGGAAACAAGGTCCTTTCTTTCTATTCATCTAACCTAAGTATAAAACAGTTATGTGACGTAGAACTGTTCATATACCATTAAAACTATCCACTTGTGCTGCCCCTATCTGTTTTGTCACTCAGTTTAAGTAAACCACTGCTTTGACATGGTGGTTAGTTGTGTGCACTTCATATACAGGCTTATTTTTGATTCTGGGGCTCAGGTGCAGGGGAAGGGAGGAGCATGGGCGGCCTTCATGGAAGAAAACAAGGCCTTGGGCACTGAGTAACAGCTGAGACTAGCAAGCTTCATTGTGTGGGATTCCAAGTCGTCTAGCAACATGCTGGCCTCTGCTGCAGAGAGAGAACAGAGGATCCCCACAGAATGAATGGAATCTGATTTCAATTATGTTTAGTACAGTCAAGCTCTTCAGGCAGATAGCCCAGAACACCTGGTGCGGCTTGAGCCACTGTGGTCACACAGACAGCACATTACCAGGGTCCTGGCAGCAAATGGGAATGCAGGCTCTCTTCCTCAGGCAGATAGATGTCTTGTAGCTCTAGAAGAAGATGTGAAAATGACAGCCACGTTCTGATTGGTACAATTCAAAGACATCGGAATAATCTTGGCTTGATGGATCTTCCCCACAGTCTCTATACATATTGATCTTGCTTAAAATGAATTTGCTTGGGTCAAGGCATCATCTTACTGAAATTTTAGTCACTGTACAGAGTAGTGACAGCATACTAAATATGGTTGATTGTCCTTGTACCTTCTGAATAAAACACAGTGGGTTCATCTAGATATCATCCATTTGAAATCTTTCTTTTCTCTCAATAGCTTTAGTATAGTATGGCAAACCTGCCCCCAGAGATCAGGCCATATTTACAGCACTGTTCAACAGAATACCTGAGAATAACAGAAGTGTTCTATATCTGTGCTGTTCTCCTTAGCAGTAACTAGGTACATGTGGTTTTTAAACCCTGGCAATATGGCTAGTGGCTACTGTGTAAAATAGCACTAGCCAAGAAAGGAACTCAGTGGAAGAAGTTAGTAAAAGAGAAGCAATGAATCATAAGAGATTTTAAATAAGATTAAGAGCCCTGGTTCTAATCCTAGTTCTGACACTAGATTGTTTCACCCTCCCTAGATTCAATTTCCCTGTCTTTGACTTGAAACTTTGGAAAAATACAAGAGTCTCAAAGTTATATGTAAGGGTTGAAATTCAACTTAGAATACAATGTTTCATGAGACATTTTATGTGCTGCATGAATGTCTTCTAGACTTAGGAATACAGTAAGACATTTTATCCCAGTTTGCTAGGCAGAATGCCAACCATTCTTCTATTCATATACTTATACACTGCATTTCCTGGGTAAATTCTGAATATATTGAATCCATGAACACTGGATAAGATGATATCTAAGGACCTTTTCTGTTTGCCAAGCTGTGAATCTTTATACCATTACAGTACCCCAAATATGTTTCCATTTAGACAAGGAACTGAATATTTTCATAACTTCTTTTCTCTCTATTCCTAGATGTGATGCTAGCTAGCTACTAAAGTCCATTGTCAGGGGTAAAAATTATAGTCAAGGGAGATAAAACATTAGGGATTCAGAATCCTTAGAGAAGCCACATGATAAAGAGGAGAAAATGTGGATTTTCTTGTTAAAGCACATTCAGATTACTTGGGTTAATTTACCTAAGTTCAAGACTAGAAAATACCAGCAGTAAGGATGGGCTCTGTCTGGGAATGCACCAGGGGCATTCTGGAGGCATTATCAGTTTCTAGTGCCATGTACAAGACCCAGTGTAAGAAATGGATTTACCAAATGGCAAAACATTGTGAGGGCCAGGCCTCTTTCTCTGAAAGGAGATAGGCCAGGTTCATATTAAACCCTAAGCCTTATGCCTTTAGTGGGGGGTGGAAGTTGGCAATGTATGTACATATCTCTTTATTACTGACTGTCCCCAAATCCTATAGAAACTATTGTTGGACAATGTTATCTTGCAGTCAGGGTTGAGTTCCAAGGTTTCATTATTATTTCTCCCTTTTCTTCTCTATGCTCCTCCCTGTTCCAGATGTTGAGACAAACATGTAATCTATTATTACATTGATTTACTGAGTAAGAACATGATAGAGTTTACAGTAAAGGCCTTCCTTTTCTCATTAGGGCTTAAAGTCTGTTCCAGATATATCATTTTTCTATGGAGCCAGAAGCAGATATATAGTAGGTTTTATCACATTTATACACTTGAATTAAGGGATCAACTTCTCTTTATTTTATGTCTTTACTTATTTAATTATTATTTTAAAGGATTAGAGAACAGTACAATTTATGGTTTACTCTCAGTGCATCTGCTTGTGATAGATCTCAGAGTTATGACCTTTTCAATTATTTATACTTATCAATATAAGTGCTGGAGTTATGGGAGGGAAACATAACAAAGTAACCATTGGAATGCCAGAGGACTTTTAAAGTAAGTGTGTGTGTGTGTGTGTGTGTGTGTGTGTGTGTGTGCGCGCGCGCGCATGCACGCGCGCGCATGCACGCATATATGTATATGTGTAAGAGGATGTCAGGAAGTTGGTTATTAATGATTTAGTTTGGGATTACTTTACTGTGGTTGTTTTAAAGAATGTTTTATCTAGCATCCTAATGGCTGCTTTCTACTATAATTTCCATTTTGTGGAGCGATGATAGAGTCAGGGACATTATGTTTTTTTTTTGTTTGTTTTTTGTTTTTTTAGTACCATTACAGGTTTTAACCATTTACCTTATTTTTCCTCACTTCTGCTAAGGAAGAAAATCAGTATGTGTTATGGTACATGATCAACTATGAATATCATTCATACAACATCTGAGGTACTTTATAGTGTGTGGTGAGAATTAGAATAACAGATAATTCCTGCTCACTATTCCCAAGGTGGAATGACTTGGTAGTCTGAAGATGTAAAGAATTTTCAGGCGATTTTCTAAACTTCATTCCTATTTGATGCTTAAATTCTCAACTGCTATAAATCTAGTCTCTGAACCTCTGCAATGACATGACTATATGTCCTTTCTATCCTCGGAGAGCCTTAAGGTCCAATATGTGTATGAGAGCTAAGCCTGGTAGCAAAGACCTACATTTCTAGCTACCTGGGATGCTGAGACAGAAGAATCACAAATCCAACTCCTGCCCAGGTCACAGAGTGAATTTAAAGCAAGCCTGATCAACCAATTTGTTAAATCCTAGGTCAAAATTAAAAGCAAAAATGAAGACTTAGAATATTAGCTCGGTGGTGAGGATTTATTAACTTTGGACTATGTTCAATTCCCAGTGTTGAAAATAATGTGTGTATAGAGAAAAGGGACCTGATTTCCAAGCTTATATACCTTTTGGTACCCCTTTAGCACCCATAGAATAAGTTCAGATCTTCATTCAACAGGTATTTTTAGTCATTTTTTCTAACATAGATGTATTTGTATAACCCTCTAATTTGCAACATTCATTATTTGCCTATAAGCTATAAATCAGGATTTTGTAATGTCAAATATAGACACATTTACATTGTTGTTTTGTTTACAATATTCATTGTTTGCTTATTGACCATTAAAAAAGCCTGTATTTCTTTTTTTTCTATTTTCTTTTTTATTTAAAACACTTATATTTATTAGTACTTAACAAACACCCATAAAACACCTACATCCTATAACCTAATACCTAATACCTATAACTAAGAATACCTAGCCAACCCTATTTTTTTAAGAATTTATGTTTTATTCCTTCAAGTTACATCTCAATCACAATCCCCTCCCTACTCCCCCCTCCAGTCCCATCCACCCTCCTCCCCCTCAACCCCCCATCCTCTTCCCTTTTTTTTAATTTAAGGTATTTTTCCCCCAACAGCTCTCCCTTTCAGTCCAAAAAATGGTTCTTTTTCTTTAACTATAAATACAATACAAAACAACAGAAATAAATAGGCCACAATTATGAGAGTTATATGGCTTAGCATACATTCCCAATGTCCAGTCCATATGTATTTGGCACCTGACTTTAACATTCTACTATCTAACCATCTCCATGCGTCTAAAGTTCTATATCTTACTCAGCTTTCATACTAACTTGCCTCATAATTTTAAAAATATCTTCTTAGATCCAGAACACCCTCTTGATTCCTAAACAACTCAAAATTTAACTATGAGACTCTAGCTATCTATTCTTCAACCACCTCAGGGACCTGAGAGGGATAAATATATCTGATTATATAGGAAATGCAGAGCCTGCACAAAAACTAAGAAATGACATACCAGTGGCTGCCTGGACAGTTCCCATTTTCTCTCCATACATTACAGCATCAATCTTCAGCCATTTGGCCCTGTTCGTCTGACAGACATTGATTGTAGAGCAGGAATTATGAAGGACTTACCTACCCTGTCTTGGCAGAGCTAGGCTGTCGACTTACCTGCTTCCAAGTTTTGTCCTTTTTGGACAGAAGTCTGTCTACAGTTGAAGCAAGTGGTTTTTCTTGCCAAGAGAATGGCTTACCACCAATTCAATCATCTCCCACTGGAGATTCTTCGATGCTCATCTTCTACTTGGAGTAGAATAGGGGGTGCTGTCAGGAGCTGACATGTCTCGATATCAAAAAATCTTAAGTTAAGAAAACATCTTTGAATGCCATATTCTACAGATCTCTTGAGGTTTTTGAAGATGCCCTATATATCTCTTATATTTAGATAAGCAAATATTGCTTGTCTCTTAGCAATATGATTTCTGAGTAGCTTAGAAAATAACTGTGATAGACTGTCATAGTAACTAACAAAATGACACGTTTTCATGACTATTAGTTTCCGTTTCTTAATTATCCTAAACAGTTTATGATGGTTTGTAGCTAGAGGTCAAAACTTGACATTTCATTTTTAAGTATTACTATGAACAATACCTTTAAGAAGCGTTACCCTTAATTTTGTATCAATATACAAAGATCAATACCAATGTGGCCAAATATAATCTTAATTTTGTATCAATATACAAAGATCAATACCGATGTAGCCAACCCTATTTTGGTTTTCTTTTTTATAATTTATTTTTTTATTTCTTCAAGTTACATCTCAATCACAATCCCTTCCCTACTCCACCCTCCTGTCCCACCCTTCCACCCTCTTCCCCCTCAACCCCCCATCCTCTAGCCCCTTTTTTTAGTTTAAGGTATATCTTTTCCCCCCAACAGCTCCCCCTTTCAGTCCAACAAATGGTTCTTTCTCTTATAACAATAAATACAATACAAAACAACAGAAATAAATAGGCCACGATTATAAGAGTTATATGGCTTAGCATACATTCCCAATGTCCAGTCCATATGTATTTGGCACCTGACTTTAACATTCTACTATCTAACCATCTCCATGCGTTTAAAGTTCTATATCTAACTCAGCTTTCATACTAACTTGCCTCATAATTTTAAAAATATCTTCTTAGATCCAGAACACCCTCTTGAGATTCCTAAACAACTCAAAATTTAACTATGAGACTCTAGCTATCTATTCTTCAACCACCTCAGAGACCTGAGAGGGATAAATATATCTGATTATATAGGAAGTGCAGGGTCCGCAGCTTCCAAAACTAAGAAATGACATACCAGTGGCTGCCTGGACAGTTCCCATTTTCTCTCCATACATTACAGCATCAATCTTCAGCCGTTTGGCCTTGTTTTTCTGACAGACATTGATTGTAGAGCAAGAATTATGAAGGACTTACCTACCTTGTCTTGGCAGAGCTAGGCTGTCGATTTATCTGCTTGAAAGTTTTGTCCTTTTTGGACAGCAGTCGGTCTACAGTTAAGACTGTACTTCTTAACACAATACACATGATCTATTAAAACAAGGCTGCTACCACCATAGAAAGATAGCCATTTTTTCCATATATGCAACATACACTACAGGCACACTAATTTCTAGTTGTTCCCATTTTTTTATGCCCTTTCTACCCATTTCTACCTGGTGAAAATTTTATCGGTATTTAAGCTATAGGTCAAGTGCCACCTTTGAGGTAAAGTATTTCCTAACCTCACTGTGCAGAAAGATTTTTTTCCCTGTTCATGATGCCTCCGTTGTACTTTTTACTATTCTGGCACTTTCCAGGATTATTTGTCAGTACTTAACTTCTCTTCTAAAAAACTGGAGCAGGGCCTATGCTCTTTATGTTTCCTAAAAACAAACATTTGCCAATGTAAGTATGTGTGGTTAATAGAATAAAGAAATCAGCCATACATGTTTTTGTAAAGGAACCAACTGGATGTCCCAGGTATAAATACTGAAGTCTGCATTCAGGCAGAGCTGATTCAAGGATATACTAGCGTGGCCTGGAGCAAGAAACAAAGGAGAAAGCAACATATGAAAGTGTTGGATTTAGCAGGGATTGGAGATTATAACTCATTCATTCAACCAGTATTAATAAACACTCCTCCCTAAGAAGCTTAGACTCTCTGACCAGAGAGAAAGAAGACATTTATTTATTTTTTGTTTATTTATTTATTTGTTTGTTTATTTATTTATTTATTTATTTTTGCTCAGTCACTTTTCCTAACAAAAAATAATGTGTAATTTTTTGGTCACTGATA
The DNA here is from genome assembly GCA_907164525.1 of Lophiomys imhausi. Lineage (NCBI taxonomy): Eukaryota > Metazoa > Chordata > Mammalia > Rodentia > Muridae > Lophiomys > Lophiomys imhausi. Next base: position 166,348 of record CAJQZJ010000122.1, on the reverse strand, counting down.
ATAAATTTCAAGATTTTTTTTTAATTTCTCAATAGCACGTAAGCTGAAAAAACTTGGAAATCTAAAACTACAGGAGGAAGGAGAAAATTCCAATGCTAGCAGCCCCACTGAGGACCCACCCCAGAAGATGACAGTGTCACACATTGAAGGCTTTGAATGTCAGCCTATCTTTCTGAACGTCCTGGAAGCCATTGAGCCAGGAGTGATATGTGCAGGACATGACAACAACCAGCCTGATTCCTTTGCTGCCTTGTTATCCAGCCTCAATGAGCTTGGCGAGAGACAACTTGTACATGTGGTTAAGTGGGCCAAAGCTTTGCCTGGTAAGGAAAACTGATGTGATAAATGGAAATCATAATTATTAAATTGTACTTTGGGCCAGGTACTTGTTAACTCCACGCAGTCGCCAATGCCACACACACACTAAAAGTCCCACTTTAACATGAAGGCAATTGAGACTCAGAAAGCAAGAGGGAAGACAGCATGCCAGGGCCCCCCACATGACTCCACTGATGCACAGTAATCATACTTTATTATTTACCTCCAAATCACATATCTTACAGCTACAGCTACATAAACCTTCAGAAGTTCTTCTATGTGTAAACCTGGAACTTAAGTTCACAGAGGTAGTGAACTCAAGCCTGAGCTGTCCCATAGGAATGTTTTTATGTTATGGTAGGAAGAAAGTTGGAAGTTAGAATACTTGGGTTCTTAACTTAGCTCTGCTCAAAGCCCCTTTGTGTTCCTGTACCCTTCAGGGACAGTTTCTTTACTGGTATGTATCAAGAGTGTTTTGGACTAACTTGATGATTTTTAAACTTCACTTCAAGGAACTCTTAATGTTTTTTTTACAGTACTATAGAAATCATAGTGGGAAGAAGGGTTAGGTCATGATAAGATTTACCAAGTGATTATCTTACTTCTCTTGAGATACCTCCAGCAATGAATGGGAACTAACTTCCTTACTAGGCCATCTCTTTTTGAAACAAGTCTTACTATTTCACAGTAATAGATTAGGAAAGCCTTTGATATCTTTTATCTATGGATTCACAGACATTCATTTCATCTCCATCAGTACTACCCCGCCCCAATTGAGCCATAAGCTACTAGTCAGTGTCACACAATTGTGAGGCTCTTGGGAACTCATTTGGAAAGGCAGTGAAGCATATGCTTTTTAAAGATTCTCCCAATCTGGAGATTAGATGATTCAAAGATTCTTTTGAAATATCAACAACCAAGTCTCCTCCTGGAGAGTCAAAGTTAACCCAACTTTGATGAAAACTGCCATTCAGATAGAAATTTATAGTGAAAAAAAGCAGTTTTCTGATTCATCTTATGAGATCTTATATCATAAGATTTGCCTATGAAGTAGGTGCCCCTCTCTGTATTTTACATAGAACTAAATTCTGATGAGAGATGTTATTATCTTACAGTTAAAGTCAAAATTCATTCATACAGAAAGGCAGGCAGGCAGACAGACAGACATAAAATAAAATAAACACAACTTGAGTCCAGTTCTTCCTAATTCCAAATCACCCCCACCCTATGAACTCTAGTGAGTGTGCATAATGACCTTCCATTTCTGTCATTTTGACTTCACAATGAGGGGCCAAAACCTCTTAGTAGGCCACATGAATCATATGATGGGCTTTCTACTTTTGAAAATATTTCATTTTGAGTGTCATGAACTCATTTTGTATTTCTAATTCACAAGATCCCAGTCCCAGCTTCTACAATTTCCCTACTACTTTCTCATATCAGAAAACTGAGTTTAAGTAACCAATAAGATTACTGGGCCAGAAGCCCAAAGACTGTGGCTGGATATGCACTGTGCCAAAACTGCAAGTTCACTCGAGGAACAAAAATACAAACCAGAAAAAAATACATTATTGTCATTAATCCAGCTGGCTGTCTTGATGCCATTTTAATGGAGAGTCTCAATTTCCAAATATTTAACCTGTCTCAGTTTGTAGGATTCACAACCTTTCCATATATATGAGTCTCAAAAACAATCCTGTTGTTTTTATTTCACACACTGAAGCTCAAAGAACTTAACTTATTGAATTAGTTTCTAAACAATGAAACAAGAGCTTGAGCTCAGATCTGTTGATTTCTCATTAGGTGGTCTCATAAATAACCTAGTGTAGATGACCATGACAGAATTTCTTTTACCTGGAAATACTGGCTGTCCATGGCTCAACCCTCAGCATGAGAAACCTTCTTCTCACATTAACAAAGCTGCAAGCCAAAATCAATTTAGTGTATGCCTTTCTAGAATAAGTGACCTCTGACACTGAATCATTTAGAAGAATAGCTCCTACAGGAAGCTGATTGCTGCATTCATAGGAATAGCTATTCAAATTGTCTACCATCATCTACTAGTTCAAATAATTTGCACATTCAACATTTGAGTTTCTATCCTATACAAGAACCTAGTCAGATGAATTTTGTTGTATATTTTCTGTGATGGAGATAATATCTGAAATTTTTCTCATAAGGTGCCTGGCACATTAGTAATTACAATTAAAAATTGGGGACCCCTTTGTTGATTGTATACACACAGTATATTTAAAATCAGATAGATTTGGATTGGAATCCTAGCTATGAATTGATGTAAAACCTTGGGTAAATAACAGGTCTTTATGCAGATCTTTCCTAAATTTTAGAGATGGTAGAACACTTCAAGAACTGTCATCAGCATATAGTTTATGTATAAATAATACCTAGTACAGGATGTGAAACATAGTAGCTGCTCTCTGGATGATAGCTTATAATTATGATGATTGGGTGCTAAAGCTATGACGTCAGCTTTCCTTACAGCTCATACCTTGACCTCAGGTTTGAAATCTCTTCTTTGAAGATGTTGGCTGGCCATTGCCCTGGAACAACAGAAATTTCCAGGCCTTGTTTTTCACACATTGTCCCAGACAAAACATGAGTATGTACACTTTCAGTGGTGTAGGTGATTACTACTGATGATGTTGATTGGATTCTAATGAGAAAACAAAGAAATATCATCTACTCCTTGTTGATCTTGTCTCAGAACCTGAGCATAATTCTTTTGGATTTTTCCAGAACAGTCTAACATTGCCTAAGACTACAATTTCCCCATCTTCACTTATTAGCCATGCAGTCTGAACAGGCTACTGCAAAGACTGTGCATGAAAAGAACAGTCAGGTATTCCAAACAGACTGTACCTATATTGGAAAATGAATGTTTTACACTGCTGGTGTGTGTACAGGTATTGTCTCTGAGTGCTAAGCAGTTTTAAGTGCTGTTAATTAGTATTCCAGTCTAACTGACATGTCCCCTTTTCACCTTTTTTTTTTTTAGTTCTCTGGTGTTGGAAAGTGGGGAAAGCATCTCTATAGATAATGTCTTTGATACCTTCACAGTTTAACACTCTCTCCTTCATGTACCTTCAGATTCACACATTTCACCAGAAGATCAAAGCTTACCAACCAGGTTTTCTTTTCCAACCAACTGCATCACAATACGGATGCTCAGGGTTCAAACTACCAGGACTCTTTCCCATGAGAATCTTAAATGTTGCCTCATTAAACCTGGCCTCTTGTCTTCTATAGGGAAGAATCAGACCCAGGGATTCTATACCAAAGGTTCCTGGAGAGGAATGCTTTGAAATTTGAGGCTCCAGCCAGTTTGTTCATTTGTCAATACAATAAAGAGAGAAGCATTGGCCTGGGAAGTAAGATACAATCAAAGATAGTGCTATGAGGGACTCTACAATAGCTTATGACTGAGAGACTTGAGATCTAAAACAAAGTGAAAATATAAGAAGTAAGTGTACGGGTAAGTGACAGAGAGCATTCTGATCATAAAGTGTCATGTGAGCCCATAGCTAAGGAAAGTGGATGACTCACATAATCTCCCAGCTGTGACCATTAGGGGTTGATTAAAATAAAGAGTGGAGCAGAGAATTACAACACCTACATTCCAGTTACATTTCAGCCATACTGACTGACCTTGGACAAGTCACATAACTTGTCCTAATCTTCAGGTTCCATGTTGATAAAATGGGTTTCACATTGCCTGTCATTTAGGGTCAGTAAGTATCAAATGAGATTAATTAACAGATGTTTGCTCTAATTTGATAGAAATATTCTTAATGATAATTCCGAATTTCTGAGAGAAAAAAAAAAAGGAGGTACTCGATGAGCTGTTGGATAATACTCTTAAAATTTCAATCATGCACAGAATTGTAAAGTTCCAGGAAAACTTGGCCATATGTGGTCTACCTATATGTTATTGCACATGTGACACTTTGGAGGCTGTTTCCTGCACTTATGGAAAGCCATTTGGAAGGAATTGAATTCCTGTTCTATAAAACAATTAATGAAAAATATTTAGGACCCATACCTCGTGTGTTTAATGTTTTTCATGTGCCCAGTCAAATACCTCTATTATACTATGCTTTAGCGGGCAAAGTTGAATAAGAAAATAAGCTTGAGAAAGATGTGTCCATTTATAAATCACAATATTCTAAATTGAGTGTTTTTAGTTGACTAAAGCATTTCCAGGTCCCTTGAAAAGGTGAAGAGTAACCATTGGTCTGTGATCTTGAACAAGTTGGAAAATGTTTCACAGAAGAGGTACTTTTGTAAAAGCAGTTGAAACATATGTGAGTGTGACATCCTAAGCAAAGGCATCTGCCTGAGCAGAGGCCTAAAAAAAATGAGGCATTCAACAAATTGTATGTTTTAAAGAAGGGATAGGACCTAAATCATCAGAAGATAAGTGACAAGAAGTTAACTTAGCGAGACAGGTCATACAGAGCCTGTTTCTTTATTACAATAGCAGCTTCGGTGTGGTAGAAGGGTCTAAAACTAGGAGGGTCAGAGTTAAGTAGGGGGGAAAAAGGAAAGAAAGCATGGAGAACAAAGAAACTTATGGAGGAAAAAAAGTCTGAAAGGGATATAGAGAAAGTAATGCTTTTTAACCACCTCTCATAATTTGCAGATATGTAAGAGTATCCCTCTCCCAGGGTTGTGGCATGCCTATCATCAAATTACAACTAGAAGACAGCTTTGTAAAGTGAGAAGAACTGTCCACATAAGAGAACAGGCAATTGAAGTGAATCTTACCAAAAGTGTAATGATCAAGAATGTGGACTTGGGAAATCAGTCTGCCAGATACAGTCATATGAACTTGAACATATTCCTGGGCTTCTCTGTTACTCATTTTCACTGATTCACAGAATAGGGATAGTAAATGTACCTATTTTATTCCTTGTAAAGATGAAATGAGTAATAGAAGTAAGAGGCTTGGTGAAGAGTCAACTCACTATAAGTACT
>CAJQZJ010000122.1:140339-155541 GCA_907164525.1 Lophiomys imhausi | reverse complement strand
ACACACACACACACACACACACACACACACACACACACACACACCCTCATGGGTCTGGATCAAATATAGACAAAGGGACAAAATGCTACAGGTACTGGAGTTCTGAGGTGGGAGGAGAGCCGGACAGGAGCCAAGTGTTATTAAACCAAGTTTCCTCTGTCTTCTTCTCCCTACAGATTGCAAGAGAGCTGCACCAGTTCACTTTCGACCTGCTAATCAAGTCCCATATGGTGAGCGTGGACTTTCCTGAAATGATGGCAGAGATCATCTCTGTGCAAGTGCCCAAGATCCTTTCCGGGAAAGTCAAGCCCATCTATTTCCACACACAGTGAAGATTTGGAAACCCTCACACCTAACCCCACTTTGTCCCCCTTTTCAGATGTCTTCTGCCTGTTATTTAACTCTGCACTACTTCTCTGCAGTGCCTTGGGGGAAATTCCTCTACTGATGTACAGTCTGTCAGGAACATGTTCCTCAGTTCTATTTTCTGGGCTTTTCTTCTTTTTCTCCTTCTCTTCCTCTTTCACCCTCCCACGACACATTTTGAATCTGCTTCCTGTTGTGACTCCTGCATATGTTTTGAGTTGTGTTGTATTTCTATGAATCTGTGATGATCATCATGTGGCCCAGTGTCAATTGTGCTGTGTGCCAACCACGCAAATGTTTACTCACTTTATGCCATGGCAAGTTTAGAGAGCTGTAAGTGTCTGGGGAAGAAACAAACATAGCAAACAAAAAGCCAAAAACAAACTTAGGTTTGTTTCTTCATAGTATATAAATAAGCATATAGGATTCCCAAAGAAGCCAACAGTGACTAGAAGAGAGTAAAAACCACAGGTCTGTGAGGAGTCACTGTTTTTGTTCATCTTGTCTCTGTTGGGAAACATCAGTTGCTACTACTAATGGCTTTTGCCATTAAAAAGCAAGATGACCCTAAAGCTTACTGATAGAGTAGAGAGAAAAGAAGACAAGGAGGGCAGATCGATAACTGTTACCTCCCCACAGCCTTTGTCCCTGAGTGCTAGAGTGCTCAGTTACAGTGCAACTCATTGTACTGAAATGTGCTTCTTGTTTGAAAACTTGTCTGCATGTGAATGCCTCCTCCTTCAAATCCTTTCCTCTCTCAACTGCTGCTTCCATCCTCAATTGACTTTCAATAGCTTTTCTCAGAGCTTTGAACTAAATGTTCTCTTTCGCCAAAACTTGGCCAATTCCACTGAAGTTAGGTCAGTGAGAAGAAAGCAGAAAGATCTGACTCTTTGGAAGGCTCCGTTCAGATCTTTGTTCATATTTCCATGTGTGAGCCATAGAGGAGCATTTTGGCTGAAGTCAGAGTCAAAGGAAGTGATGGCTTAGCCATTCTCCCTTTAGGGACCATGAATAGTTGATCCCTTAGTACAGTCACCTTTTCTCTACTTTTAAAAGACCTACAGACTCCATGCAGCCACATTCTCCCTTCACAGTTCTTCAGTGTTTGGTGGGCCTGAACTTCACCATAATGCATTTAAGACATGGTGGTAAAGCTTCTTCACATATTTGGATATGTTTGTAGACACTGCTAAGAACTCCCTTCTACTACCACCAGGAAGGCTATCAGACCAGCAGTCACAGCATCTACGTATGTTTAGATGTCAACAGTCTAAAAGACATGTCACTCCATGTCTTTCATCAACAGTCAGATTTCTGGAGCCCTTAGACAAATTGGAAAGAAGACATCAAAGGGACCAGACAAACTGGGCATCTTGCCCTTGTCCTCCAGAGACGAGATACTCCTATCAAGTGGACAAATGTTAATTTCCTCCTCAGAGAGACTAAACGGGCCAGAGGAGGAGGAGTAAGTAAGCAGGCTGGGAAAAAATGAACACTCTAGAACCAGAATGTATAGAATGTTCTCTTTTCCATCCAGCATATCCCCCAGCAGAAATCATGGAAAGAAAAGAGAAGACCTTCAGAAGAGAACACAAACTGTTGAAGTCTTCAGACACAAAGTCTAAAGCCAGATGAACACTGCCTGGCTAGATGGGCACCAGTTTGCTCATCCAACTCTATTTGCAGTTTCTGGGCTGACTTTGGCCAAAGTCACTCAGATTCCCCACCATAGTCGTCACCTCTCAGTCAGAGGATACAGGACCACTGAGACATTCTATAGACCTGTGACTTCCATTGGACAGTTCTGACTGGTGTGGCTACAAATAGACTGCACCCATAAACTCAGGGCATGCCCTGGGTCACTGGTTTCATGTAGTCTGTTGTCACCCTTCTTTACTATGGACCTTGAGTGTAGGAGGAATGCCCACCTACTCTTACATTTGTACCATTCCTCCTCACTCAGCTGTTCACTTCCCTGCTTAGCTTAAGAAATCTAAGGTCAGCCCCCAAGCTTCCCATTTCAATTGGTACACTATGTTGATTGAAAAGGTAGTTACTGACTGACATGATATGATACACATGAGTTTCTTTCGCTGTTTTCTGTGTTGATATTAATAGCAAAAACAAACTTGCTAAACAACTTCTTTAAATAACAAGGGAGGGATAATGTAAGATGGGTTAAATGCCAATCTAACCCTGCTGGACAAAACCCGAAGCTGACAGGTTCTCTTTTTGAGCTAGGATAGACAGATTCTGATTTCCTTTGTGATGACACCATCTGGCTTATGTACAGGATCTGTCTTAGCTCTATGTTAAGTAGAAAAAAAATATCACCACTCTTTTCAGTTAAACTAGGTTACATGGTAATAGTTCCTTTACATCTATTTTGAAGCAGTTTTCCTCTTCTGTGCTACATGGACTTTATCACAACATTCTAATATTTGTCTTTGTAAATACTAGAGGCTCTTTGTTCCATTTCTCTATGAAGTTTTTCATCTTACGGAGTTCCAAATCATGACTCTTGTCTTTATGAATGTATACATTTTTTACTTGCAAAAGTCAAAAATCAGTGAAACAGGAGTGCAATTAAAGCAAAACCAACTGTATAACTCCAAATTTTCGAGTGACAAAACTAAAGAAAGGCAGCCTACACCAGGCTTTGAGCAGTGAGAGCTGTAGCTTGGCTATGTTCTACCACACAAGCAAAGAAGAGATTGGTTTTGCTTTTTATTTTTTGGCTTTTCTGTTTCATTTCTTTCCCCCACCTTTGTCCATCAATGTTCCAGCTAGTGTGATTGGCAGAAGTCTCATCTTGCAAGCAGTCTGCTCAGCAGAGTGAATGTTGCAAGTATACTATGTTCACCTGTGAATGACTGACTGGCCATAATTCCATTCACCCGGTAAGATGGAAGATGAGGCTCACTCACTGGATAAATCAAGGTGATCATCTCCAAAGAGGTTACAGCACTTGATGGGAATGGGATATAAGGGCAAGTCAAAACAGGAGCACCATGGAGATGGCCCATCTGGGCTGGGCCGCAAACAGCTGCCAAAGTCACGAACTCTGTGCTTAAAGAGTCGTGTAGCACTTTCAACTCCCTTTCATGGGGCAGCTCACTGTGTGTGGACTCTGAGGTGACACTGGAGTTGGCTTTGTCATTCCATCAATTTTCTATGCCACTGGCAATATTATTGTTCTTGGAAAGTTCATTATTTTTTTTAATTACCTTACTCTGAGAAAGGGATTTTTTGAAGGATTCTGTCATATACCTTTGAAAAACAGAAAATCAGTAATAAGTATATTTTTTGTTTATGTTCACTGGCACTAAAAAAGAGAAAAAAAGAGTAGGGGGGAAAAGAACTTCACTCTGTCCTTTGTGTAGTTGCTGAGGTTAATTGTCCAGGTTGAGAAATGTGATGATGCTATCATCCTTCTGTGTCCACAATCTATTCTAAATACATATGGGTACATATAACAAGATACATTCAATACACTTTAAGAAAAAAGTATGCCCACCATCCATGGGATAACCCAATACTACATAAATTACCTGACTTTAAGCTTCAAGTGGCTTCTATCTATTTGTTTCATTCATTACAGATGTGGCCTTGCCCCCTTCTTTCCCTTAAATTTGGCGGGACACAAAGACTCAAGCCACCCGTTATACCTCCCTAAATCCTATGCCAGCACCTCACTTCAGAAGATTTTCTGAAGAAAACTGATTTGACTTGCTATGCCTTCATGACCCGACCATGGCCCTGTAAAAACAAGAGGTTGATTATAATTCCACTATACTAGTGTTTGGGCCAAGGGTATGGTTCTCAATCTTAAGAACCATGAATGCTAACCTACTAGATCAAATCCCAAACTGAAAGTCAAAAGAAGCCATTTAGCATGTGAAATTTCTTGGACTAAGAAGTTTCTCTCCTGGCTGCCTTTGCAGACAGGCTTGTTCTCACCACTTATCTCTTTGAAAATCTTTGAAAGCATTTTTTAAGAAGAAAAAGGGATGAAAGCATTACATTATGTAACCAAAGATTATATTGTATCTGCTAAGATACCAATGTTTTTAAGGGCGGGGAAGGAGCAAGCATTGCTGCCTCTTTGGTAAACTATCCAAAGACAGACTGAGGACTTTTCTGATGACTGACTTAAAAATGGGTTGTCTCACAATTTACATATTTACAAGTGTGGAGAATAATTTGGGGGAAATGGTATTATAGTGTCCTTCACTAACTGATTTTATAAGCAGAACTAGCTTTCCTTTTTTCTAGTAGTTGCAGAGCAAATTCTTGAAGCTCCATCTTTGCATGGTTGGAAATGGAGCTGGTCTTGGCCACTTTGTTTACTAGTGCCCATGTTAGCTTATTTGAAGATGTGAAGCCCTTGATAAGAAGGGGTGCATTTAAAGGATTAGACTTTGCACTAGAAGGGGGCGGGCAGAAACCTTCATTCCTGCCCAGTTTGGACAGCACAAAAAGTTCTCTGCAGTTTAAGGCAGAAAGTTGAAATATATTGTAAATGAGTATTTGTATCCATGTTTCAAAACTGAATTATATATATAGATGTGATGTGTTCTGATAGCTTTACCTTTCTGTGCACCTTTATATTTGGTTCCAGGTCATATCTGATGCCATGTACTTGTAAGAGAGGTTGCAGTTACATTTTGGATGCTCTCTCAGAATGGATAAGACACCTGGATTGATCAGATAACTGAGATCTCTTCCCTTATGGGGCCTGGTTTGCAGGTCTTGTGAAGGGGTGGAGAAGGAAAGCGTAGGTAGGGTACATGATGTATTGCACTTTACTAGCTTAAGACGGATGAATGTGGAAAGGGTGGTGAAATTTCATTGAAATTTCCTGGGAATTGCAATAGGGAGAAATCCAGATATGGAGCCAACTGCCCTTCCAAAAGACTGGCCAGTAGCCTCTTCACGGGATCTGACCCACTGGGAGAAGGAAGGTTATTTCCTTGGTCTTCACCGCTCTTGTTAGAGAAGAGCAGTTGCCTGATCTTGGGAACCTGGAGCAAATGCTCCTTCCATCACATCAATTCTTTCCCCTGGCATTAAGGTGCTCTTGCTACTGGGTATCCATGTGCTCTAATTCTGGTTTTGGATATGTCTGTAAAGATTTTGATGATTGATAATGTATTTTTCTCTGTTAAAATTTGTTAGTATACTAGAAGTCATATCTCTGTAGGTACAGGTCCATTGCTACTCATGAGTAGGAGTATTTTTCTTCAATTAAGAGTTTGACACTGGGGTCTGTTGCCCAGAGCCTGCTATCCCCCAACCATTTCTAGTTGAAGGCAGAAAAAAATTTCACACCACTTTTCTTCTGAAATTTCACTCAAGGTAATAAATCACTGGGAATTCTCTTAGCCCTCAAAGGAACAATAGATAATTGAATTTAGCAGCTGGTGTTTTGGGGCACAAAAAAAAAACAGCCTTTAACCAAACTTTAATGTGATCCAATTTAATCTGGACAGGAAGCAGGTAATGTATACTAATTGGTTTCCAATTCTGGTTCAATATAGCAAGGTACTACTTTGTTTCCTTGTTCCATTTGTCTCTTGGCCTTTCATGAAATGAAATGAGAAGCTGTAAAATGGGCAGCACTCGTAGCCTGGAACAGTTTCCATGTAAGCCACTCAATAAGACTGTTGTTTAGTTGCAGATACTATTGGCCCACAACAACTGGAGCACACACATATATATCACCTAAAAGAAAAACAATTCTAAAATATTGCTATTTCTCTGTAGGCACCCTGTCTGTCTGTCGCCTCGTAGTTTGAGTCATTGATTTCTATATAGCAGACAGACCAGGTTTGCAATATCTCATGACCTTAGCACTTGGTGCTAACTCTCCTGCAAGGGAAATGCTTATGGGGTTGTCCAATAAGCCACTTCAGTCACTGAGAACAGCCATCATAGGGATCCGCCAGCTTAAAAAAAAAAAAAGAGGGTCTCTTCATCACTCTTTGACATACATCCCTGCTTTCCTCTAGACACATAGACTGGACATAGATTAGGGAGTATACTGCAGATGACATTCTTTCACTATCCTTGAAATTAATTTGGCTGTAGGAGGGAATAGACAATGTAACCAGAGATAAGAATTAAATTTTGTTGTGGAGAGAGCAGAGAGAAACCTTTACTCAAAAAATTTTCAAAAGAAACTGATTTTGCTTGAAACTTCTTTTGATAGGGCTTCTGTTCTCATAGCAGCACTTGGCCTCCACTGGGCAGCAGGACCAGCCCCAAGCGCTAGTGTTCTGTTCTCTTTTTGTAATCTGGGAATCTTTTGTTGCTCTAAATACAATTAAAAATGCCAGAAACTTGTTTGTTGGAATACATGTGTGATTCTTGGTTTGTCTCTGCGTCTGGTTTTAGAAATGTCATCCATTGTGTAAAATATTGGCTTGTTGGTCTGCCAGCTAAAACTTGGCCACAGCCACTGTTGTGGCTGCAGGATCAAGTTATTGTTAACAAAGAGCCCCAAGAAAAGCTGCTAATGTCCTCTTATCACTGTTGTTAATTTGTTAAAATATAAAACAATCTAAAATTTCAGATGAATGTCATCAGAGTTCTTTTCATTAGCTCTTTTTATTGGCTGTCTTTATTGGAGTCAAGAATTGGTATCATGCCCAGTGGCCTTTTATGCTACTTTGATTTTCATATATTTTTAAAACTCTTAGCCAGGGGTTATAAATTTTCCATGTCTTAATCTTAACATAAGTTGACCCGAGACCACAAGAATAACAACACATCTGTGTTAGAAAGCACAGATGGACACCAACAGCCCATCACAATGTTTGGTGGGGAGCCCCAAGCTTGTCAGATAAGGAAAATCTGCACAAAGCTCAGCTACTCACACTCATGTGCTCCTTCCTCTGAGAATATGGTGCATCACTGTTCAGTTTGAACCAAACCCCAGAAAAAGGAAGAGCATGGGCTGGAGAGATGGCTCAGCCATTAAAGGCTAGGCTCACAACCAAAAATGTAAGAAAAAGGAAGAGCACATTCTCAACCTCACTGTTTTGTGCGCCATACTGTCCTCAACAACTGAAGTATAAGATTCACCATACTTCTTTTAGAGTTCTTCAGTTCAAGTAAGATCACTTCCTGTTGCATCCCAGTGCTAATACATATGAGATCCCAAGCTGAATTGTTGATTTTGATTTTGAGATATTATTGATCCATCAATGAGGTATTGTAGGCGCCGTAAGCAGCATTAATAATGTTCTCTATGATTTATGTCCTCACGTGTAATAGGGGTTGTTGTGAAGGCTCTATTCTGGTTTGGGTTGGGGATTAAGTGAAAACATGTGTCACACAGCTGGTGGGCTATTTGTTCTGACTCTGCTCCCTATTAAAATTCCAGAACCCCTGATAGGGATCCCACATTGAGCAATCTTTATCATTGTTCACCTCAAAGTACATGGATTTCTTGAATGTTTCCTGATATCAGTGCATGAACAAGAAGAGAGAAATATCAGTAAGTCATAGGATGTGTATCTGTGTGCCTACAATGAAGAAGAGGAATGTGTATATGTTTGTAGGCTACACAAGTCAGAGCTTGCCTCCAGAATAGACCACTGACCACCATTACTTGGGCTGTCCTCTTTTGTATCTACAACAAATGACTTACATAACAGCTGCACTACTTGATTTTACACACCACTCAGTTCCTGGCAGGCTTGTTTCACCACAGGATTGTCTAGAAGTAACAACACCAAGTTCCAAGATAAGACATCTAATAGGCTTGAAAGAGCCTACAGACAGAAGTCCTGTACATGATTGCTTATGGTGATGTAACTAATATATAGATATGATCCAGGCCTGCTAATTTAATGTATGAAAATGAAAAACTCCCCACCTTTTTCTGGATCTGAATTGATTCATCAGTAAAGTGAATGTCTATTAGGAGGCATTTTAAAGTACATGAGATAGAATGTCTTTTTTAGTCCAAACACTATGGTGACTGCAAATGCCTAAAATAATTTTCCATATTCATGACCTACGATGAAAAGTAAAAGGACTTTTACTAGCCCCAGAATACAGTATGGATTCAGCATAACCATGGTTTGTAGTAAACATATATTCAGAGAACACATGTCAGGAAGCAGTGTCAAAACAACAAATACTGTTGACCCCTTGATGGATGTGAAAGGGCACAAAGGTGGAAATCATGTATTTATCATATAAATTATCACATAAATTACAAGGATAAATAGCAGCTAAATAAGCCCTAGCCATGAACCATGATTTCAGTGAGTTAGCAGTCTATCCCCTGCCCTAGATTAGACCAGTCTGGAATTGTAATCTATAGCACCTATCCTACAACGTTCTCACATCCTTCCCTACAAATAAATAAGGTTAATATTTAATTTAGAATTGGTGACTTTAAGGCTAGAAGGGCTCTTAAGGCATGGTATCTTCAAAATTTCTACTTTACGTAGGAAAGTTGAGCCAAAAAATTTAATATATAGCCAAGGACCTATAGCAAAGTGCTATCCTTAGAACCTAGTTTATACTCCACTCACACATATGTGGAAAGCATTTCAAGGTGCTGGGACATCCAAGAGCATTTACCATGCCATTACTTGATTATTCAAAGCCTAAAGGTGACACCCTCAACATCTTGATAGATGGTTCCTACATATGCAGACCAAGAACCTCTACTTCAATCACTGAACGTATTTTACCTTCTACCCATTCCAAGTGGCCTTTCTCATGACCACCATAAATAAGGGAGATAAAAGAAGAGACACATTTGATGAGCTCTTACAGGGACTATGCAAGCAAAGGAGAGACATGGGTAGGAGAATGACTTTCAGAGATAATAGGCAGATATGGATGACTTAAGCATCCAAATCATCCTTACACACTTTAGCCCATAACTTCTTGTCTTCCCTCAGTGACTCACGTGAAAAAGTTATTTGGGTGAGTTGGTCTAACTAGTAAGGTTCCAAAAAGAATAAGCTGATTCAAACCAGACTACATAAATGATCCTTCACATCTCAAACCAGTGAACAGGCCATTGGAAAAGGCAGACTCTGTGCCAACAGATGTAACTGATAACACTATAAACTTTAAAGCAAGGAGTCGGAATTTTTAAAATAATTTTTACAACATGAAATGAATCTCTCTCTTTTAAACTTTGAATCTCCATTTTCTAACCTTAAAGCACTAGGTGGGCTTAAAGTTATTTGTACTCGCAGCGCAGTTCCACTTTTAAATTTTTGATACCTCTATGTCACAGAAATCATATAAGAAAAGCAGATCAGGAATTACTAATATAGATTGAGAAATTAAGTGAAATGCTAAGTGAAATATAAAAATGATATTTTAAAATTAATCGTTGATACATTCTGGGATTTGGTTTGCAAGTAATTTATTAAGTATTTTTGCATTTATGTTCAGGAGGGAAATTGGTCTGAAGTTCTCTTTCTTTGTTGGATCTTTGTATGGTTTAGGTGTCAGGGTGACTGTGGCCTCTTATAATGAGTTTGGCAGTGTTCCTTCTCTTTCTATTTTGTAGAAGAGTTTGAAGAGTATTGGTATTAGCTCTTCTTTGAAGGTCTGGTAGAATTCTGTGCTGAAATCATTGGGCCCTGGGCTTTTTTTTGGGGGGGGACTTTTAATAACTGTTTCTATTTCCTTATGGGTTATAGGACTGTTTAATTTGTTAACCTGATCTTGATTTAACTTTGGTAAGTGGAATCTATCAAGAAAATTGTCCATTTTGCTGAGGTTTTCAAATTTTGTGGAGTACAGATTTTTAAAGTAAGACCTAAAGATTATCTGGCTTTCTTCAATGTCTGTTGTTATTTCTCCCTTTTCACTTCTGATTTTGTTGATCTGGGAATTTTCCCTCTGCCTTCTTGTTAGTTTGGCTAAGGGTTTATGTATTTTGTTGATTTTTCTCAAAGAACCAACTCTTGGTTTCTTGATTCTTTAAACTGTTTGTTTTGTTTCTATGTTCTTGATTTCATCCCTAAGTTTTATGATTTCCTGCCTTCTGCTCCTCTTGGTAGTGTTTGCCTCTTTTTTTTCTAGCTCTTCCAGTTCTGCTGTTAAGTTGCTAATATGAGCTGTCACAATTTTCTTTTTGAAGGCACTTAGTGCTATGAACTTTCCTCATAGCCCTGTTTTCATTGTGTCCCATAGGTTTGGGTATGTTGTGCCTTCATTGTCATTGAATTTTAGGAAGTCTTTGATTTCCTTCTTTATTTGTTCTCTGACCCAGTGGTCCTCTAGTAAAGAGTTGTTCAATTTCCATGTGAGTGCAGACTTTCTGTTGATTCTTTGGCTATTGAAGTCCAGCTTTATTCCATGGTGGTCTGATAAGATACAAGGGGTTATTTCAATTTTCTTGTATCTGTTGAGGCTATCTTTGTGTCCAACTATATGGTCAATTTCGGAGAAGGTTTCGTGAGGTGCTGAAAAGAAGGTGTATTCTTTAGTGTTTGGGTGAAATATTCTGTAGATATCTGTTAGGCCCATTTGGTTCAGGACCTCTGTTAGTCTCATTATTTCTCTGTTTGGTTTCTGTCTGAATGACCTGTGCATTTGTGTGAGAGGAGTGTTGAAGTCTCCCACTATTAATGTGTGGGAATCGATGTGTGTTTTAAGTTTTAGAAGAGTTTATTTTACAAATGTGGGTGCCCTTGTATTTGGGGCATAGATGTTCAGTACTGAGATGTCATCTTGATGATTATTTTCCTTTAACAATTATGTAGTGCCCTTCTTTATCTCTTTTGATCAATTTCAATTGAAAGTCTATTTTATTTGATATTAAGATAGCTACTCCAGCTTGCTTCCTGGAGCGTTTTGATTGGAAAACCTTTTCCCAACCTTTTACTCTGAGGCAGAGTCCACATTGTTAGTGAGATGACCAAGTAGGCTTCATCCCAAGAATGCAGGGGTCATTCAACATATGAAAATCCATCAATGTAATCCACCATATAAACAAGCTAAAAGAAAGAAACCACATGATCATCTCACTAGATGCTGAAAAAGCATTTGACAAAATCCAACACCCCTTCATGCTAAAAGTCCTGGAGAGAGCTAGCATACAAGGACCATACCTAGAAATAATAAAGTCAATATACAGAAAGCCAGTAGCTAGCATCAAATTAAATGGAGAGAAACTTAAAGCATTTCCTCTAAAATCAGGGACAAGGCAAGGATGACCACTCTCCCCATAGCTCTTCAACATAGTATTGAAGTTCTAGCTAGAGCAATAAGGCAACTAAAGGAGATCAAAGGGATACAAATTGGAAAGGAAGTAGTAAAGCTATCCCTATTCGCAGATGATATGATAGTATACATAAGTGCCCCCAAAAATTCCACCAGAGAATTCCTACAACTTATAAACACCTTCAGCAAGGTGGTTGGATACAAAATTAATTCAAAAAATTAGAAACCCTTCTTTGTATAAAAAAATAAATGGGCTGAGAAAGAAATTAGGGAAACACAACCCTTCACAATAGCCACAAACAATATAAAATACCTGCAGGTAACTCTATTCAAGCAAGTGAAAGACCTGTATGACAAGAACTTCAAGTCCTTCAAGAAAGAAATTGAAGAGAACATCAGAAGATGGAAAGATCTCCCATGCTCATGGATAGATAGGATCAACATAATAAAAATGGCCATCCTACCAACAGCTATATACAGATTCAATGCAAGTCCTATCAAAATACCGACACAATTCTTTACAAACCTTGAAAGAGCAATCCTCAACATCATATGGAATAACAAAAAAAAAAAAAACAGAATAGCTAAATCAATCATGTATAATAGAAAAACATCTGAGGTATCAGCATCCCTGATTTCAACCTCCACTACAGGGCAATAGTAATAAAAACAGCATGGTACTGGTATAGAAACAGACCAGTTGATCAATGGAATCGAACTGAAGACCCAGAAATAAACCCACATGCCTATGCGCACTTAATTTTTGGCAAAAAGTGGAAAATGGACAGCATCTTCAACAAATGGTGCTGGTCTAACTGGATGTTGATATGTAAAAGAATAAAAATTGACATATACTTATCACCTTTCACAAAACTGAAGTCTAAGCGGATCAAAGACTTGAACATAAAACCTGACATGCTAAATCTAATAGAACAGAAAGTGGGGAAATGTCTCAAACTCATTGGCACAGGTAACAATTTCCTGAACAGAACACCAATAGCTCAGGCTCTAAAACCAACAATCAATAAATGGAATCTCATGAAACTGAAAAGTTTCTCTATGCCAAAAGATATTGTCATTCATATAAAACAGAAACCTACAGTTGAGAAAAGATCTTTACCAACCCCACATCTGACAGAGGGCTAATATCCATAATTTATGAAGAACTCAAGAAATTAAACAACAGGAAACCAAATAATCCTATCAAAAATTGGGGAACAGAGCTAAACGGAAAATTCACATATGAGGAATCTCTGATGGTTGAGAGACACTTGAAAAAATGATCAATATCCTTAATCATCAGAGAAATGCAACTCAAGACAACCCTGAGATTCCATCTCACACCTGTCAGAATAGCTAAGATCAAAAGCTCAAATTACAGCACATGCTGATGAGGCTGTGGAGAAAGGAGAATACTCCTTCACTGCTGGTGGGAGTGCAAGCTTGTACAACCACTATGGAAATCTGTCTGGCGATATGTTAGAAAACTTAGCATAGCTTTACCTCAAGACCCAGCCATACCACTTCTGGGTATAGATTCAATCTATTCCTCACCAATCCACAAAGACACCTCCTCATCTATGTTCATAGCAGCTTTATTTGTAATAGCTAGAAACCGGGAAAACCCAAATGTCCCTCAACTGTAGAATGGATTAAAAAAAAACTGTGGCACATTATCACAATGGAATACTACTCAGCCATCAGAAACAACAAAATCATCATGCGATTTGCAGTCAAATGAATAGAACTAGACAAGCTCATCCTCACTGAGCTAACCCTGACTCAGAAAGATGCGCATCGCATCTATTCACTTATAATTGGATTTTAGCAGTGTAGTATAGGAGAACTATCTTACAGCAAACACACCAAAAGGAACAGGAACACAGACCTTGTTACCTGTTAGTGGGACACTTTGCCCCAATAGAGTTCCCATATAGGCCTCCAGTGTGAGAGGAAGCTCTTAACACTCATAAGACTGTTGAACTGAGGGGGACTGATATGTAGGGCAACCACTCTGGAGGAGTAGGATAGGTGGGAGACAGAGGAGAGGGTGGGAGGGTTTGAACTGGAGGGGTGGAGAGAGGGGACTGTGATGGAGATGTAACTTGATGTAATAAATAAATAAACCACAATAAAAAGTCATTGTTGAAGTGTTATGTTAGTAAAAAAACAAAAATGAAGTGAAGTCAAAAGTCGTATATTGTGTGCAAGTATTACAGCAGAATTTTCCCCTTAGAAATTTACCACATCCAGGGAGATGAAAAATTTCGGCATTAGTGACTATAAGAAATGGAGGGAAGGTCAAGAAAGCTGAGAACCACAGTCTATCTGAAAGCCATGTCTATGATATCTTGCCTACCTGCCTAATAAAGCTGTGAAAGAACCTGCCAGGAAGTACTGCCCCTCAGAAGAGGCCATGGTGAGGTGCAGCAATCCAAAAAGACTACCAGGAAAGGATTCAAGACCCCCCTCCTCTATACCCTGCTCCAGGAACACTGAGGGTACAGAGACCAAGGCTCACATTTATTGTCTCTCCCTTACACAGTACCACATGGATCCTGGGATCTAGGAACTTCACCTTTCAAATCAGCACACCTGTACCAGCAATATACACCATAAGCACTCTCATTTATTTTATTTTATTTTATATTATCTAATTTCCAATCTTGCATATGACTTATAATGGCTTTTGTTTTGTTTATATATTGCTTAACCATGTTGATTTCTCTTCCCAGTTTATTATGAGGCATTCTTCATTAACTTGTATTATATACTCTGATATTACTCATATGTGTAACCGAACTTTTAAATTATTATTTATTTAACTATTCTTTATTTATTACTAAATTCACTTATAACAAACACCAACAATTTCTTAACTATTAATCCTATAAATTCCTACAACCCCGTTAACCTATCCACTAAACCTATTGATAATTATAACAACTACTTTCATAACCTTTTAGAATGATACAGTCTCTGGGGCAGGTCCTCAGTCGTCAGGAACACAGTCTTTGTTGTAGATTCTTTAACGCACTTAGCAGTCCTTTTTCTGGATCTCTCAGATGCAGGTTCGTCAGGGTAAGTTGGTTATTGCAGTCTCACCTTAAATAAGGCTTCATGCTTTCTTCTCTGTGGGAGACCCCAGCCGTCTGCAGGCCAACTTACTTCTTTTGAATCAGGAACTCAGCTGCTCTTCCTCAGTCCTTAAAGCCAGGCACAGTTTCTTTTAGGCCACTGTTCGGACAGATCAAACCCCTCTAGGCAAAAGCTGAGCCACAGGGTCCAGTCCTTGGCCTTTTGGTGTCTTGCTCAGGCTTTCTTTGCTCACCAGCTTCTTTCTGCTTCAGGGAGAGAGCTGGCCATCAATGGCCAGCCCTTTTTTCAGCAGGACTCTTGGAGCTCTCTAGCATCAGGGGCCTCTTCTTTTCTGGGCTCCATGCACTGTCCTTAAATAGGAGGAACTCTGTTTCAGCTTAATTTGGGCTCCGCCCACTTACCAGCTGAAAACAATGTCAGACCAGATACTTTGTTTCTTCAAGTCCATTAAGTCTTTCCTGTTTTCCTGACTTCAACCTTGTTTTTCAGTCTATTGAGTCTTTCCTGTTTTTCAGTCTATTGAGTC
>CAJQZJ010000122.1:75439-140329 GCA_907164525.1 Lophiomys imhausi | reverse complement strand
TATTGAGTCTTTCCTGTTTTTCAGTCTATTGAGTCTTTCCTGTTTTTTCTGACTTCATGCTGATAATGCTCTTCAGGCCCCGAATTAAGAGACAGTATCAGAAACTCCTATATATTTTCTAAATCTAATTTATCTAACCCCTACACATATGTCTTTTTGTCTTCTTCTCATCCTTATCACCTCCTCTTTTAACCTATTAGTTATACCCTTCCATAGCTCTAACTATCTTTAAAATCTATGAATGTTAACACTATTCCAATTTTCTGCTACCTTACCCACCTTTCTTTTTTGTTTTATTTTGGTTTTTATTTTTCATGGTATTCTTCCCATCACTACTCTCTCCCTCTTCTAACCTTATTAACTAAAATATGAACATACTCCAAGCAAGCCTTGGTTGTTTATCATCAAATAATCATTAAAGGGGCTACTGTGGCAAGTTGGTTAGTATGACATCTGTATTATGGTAATATCAAGTATCAGTAGTTGATCTCTCAAATAATATCCTACTCAGGGATAATATAAAGCTTATACTAGATACCTTTATCTCCTGAATAACACACTCAATATAATCACATCCAAATCTCACATAAACACTGGAAATACTTCTATTAAAAGAATATAGCAGATAAAATATAATCAAAATAAAGAAATAACTACAAATATATAAATTCCAGTGCAACAATTTAAGCAGAAAGAAAAAAAAACCAATATTACAACTCCTCCAAAAAATTATCAATCCCATAGTAGCAACATTTATTGAGAGTGAGTTAGATGAAATTTCAGACAGAGAATTCAGAACAATTGTGTGTTCAATGAAATCAAAGAAAAAATAAGCTCTTTATTTGACAACACAGATGAATGAAGTAAAAAAGGAGTTGCAAGATATAAAAAGGGAATTCAATGAAGAGAAATACTGAAGAAAATCCTGAACTACTGGAGAAGAAATACATATTAAATCAAATTTAAAACCGTGGAAGTTTCATCAATAGGATGGATCAAAGAGAAAACAGATATCTGAGCTTGAAGACCAGGCAGAAGGGCTGGAGCATACTGACAAGGACAAAGATAAAATAATAATAAGGTATCAGTGGGTATTCCTAGATGAACCTGACACCCCAAGGGAAAATGATTGTACATATAGTAAGCATGGAGGTGAAGAATTTACTTCTAAAGGTATAGAAAACATTTTTAAAACAACCAAAGCAGAAAATTGCCCAGAATTAGTTAAAGAGATACCAATCCAGATATAGGAGACACTGAGGATACCAAATAGACAAGGCAAGAAAACAAATTCTCCTCATCGGGGTAAAATTAAAACATGAAATATGTGGAACAAAGAAAGTATATGGAAAGTAGAAAATGGTAAGGGAAAACCACAAAGCTATGTATAATGGCAGACCACTGAGAACAGCAAAGGCAGGAAGGCCTAGACTTGAAAGTTCTGAAAGACATCAACTGTCAACCCAGACGACTAGACCCAGCAAAGCTATCTGTAATAACTGAAAAAAAAATTACCGTGATAAAAATTAACTAAAGGAATTTAAGACCACTTCACTAGATCTATAGAAAATACACACACACACACACACACACACACACACACACACACACACACACACCTTAAGAATGAATAGAAAAATGAATCCTTCTTTGAGACTTCAGGAAATAATAATCCACACTATAATTATAGTTAGTCAAGAGAGGAAAATAAAACACTATAAAATAAACACAATGGAGGGAATCAATATATACTCTTCAATAATAACCCATAACACTAATAACCTGAATTCCTCCAATCAAAATACACAGACTGCTTGACTGAAGATAAAAGCAAGCACCATCTATTTTCTACACAATGACAAGTAGCAGTTGACAGAACAGCATAGACAAGGGAATTTCATAAGGTCCCACCCTTAGATGGAGTGTGGCAGGCAATCAATGGCATCTGAGAAAGAATCAATTTTTTTTTGGAATGATCTCCCTGGTAGGTCAGCCCTAACCCATGTACATATAAACAACATTAAACAGACTCAGAAAAAAAGTGTATATATACTCTTTAATGGATATATACTTTGTGTGTGTGTGCATTTCATATATACATTTATACATATTTTGTGTTTATATGATATACACATACATAGATACACATATACACATGGATACATAGATGCATGCATATATATGTATGTATGCATGTATATATGTATCTATCTGGCCCTGTCACTTGCCCTTTCTGGCTCTATGTCTCACTCTGTGTGTGGGTATATGGGTATGTATGTAGGTGTGTATGGGGGTGTGTTTAAAGAAGTTGAGATTATTAATTTGAGAGGAAGTAGTAGAAACATGGGAGGAGTTAGAGATGGGGGTGGGAAATAATAAATATGTATAAATGATAAAAATATAGTTATCACATTATGACTATTCATCAGTTGATATATATTTGAAGTTTTTTTTTAATGTTCTGACTGTTATGATTAATGGTACCATGAACATTCATATAAATGATACTGTATGGATATTTGTTGCTGTTTCATATTTTTCTTCAATATGTGTAACTAAGAGCAGAATTGTAGAGTCTCATAGTACCTCAATGATTCAGTATTTTGAGGAAATGTTGGATTGATCCAGTGCTTAAAAAGTTTGCATACCCATCAACAGTATATGATGGTGTATTTGTTTTACATATTCAGCAAAATTAATTATATTTTATACTGTTTTATTTTTTAGTTAGTGTACAAAATTATAGCCTTTACTATGATTCACATACATATTTTTTATTTGCCTAACCCACTCTTCTCTTTCTTTGTACCTCCCTCTTTTGTCACCCTCCTCTTCTCTAATAGCCCTCTTTCTCCTTTCATGTCACATATATTCCATCATTCTCTTTTTGTTTGTTTGTTTGTTTGTTTTCTTCACCCCTCATATCCTTGAGATCTATTTTCCCATCTAAAGGTCACCATTTTAGTTTTCTCCTGTAAGAATAGAGTATATTGGGTTTTGTCTGAACTTTTCTTTTACTAGGTCATCGAGCAATGGTTTTTAATCTGTCATCTTTCTTAAATATGTATTATGACCTGTCTTTTTCTTCATTGTCATTTCAGAGGGTAAAAGCCAGAATTTCAGTTCAATTTCCATTTTCATTTTTCTTCTAAAATATAAATGGGCCTAGAACTCACTCTACAGTCTAAGATGGCCTTAAACTCATGGCTATCTTTCTATCTCAGCCTTCCAACTACTAGAATTAAAGGCATGAGCCACCATGCCAAATTCATTTGCATTTTCTTGAAATCTAATGTGTTGGTAATCTCTTCATGTCCTTGTGTTGGTTATTTGTGTGTCTTCATTGGGGAACTATTCATTCAGATAATCTTCCCATTCCTAAATTCTATCATTTATGTTTTCATTATTGAGTTACAATGTTTATATATATTAGTTTCAGGTTCTGACATCTTTTTAAATAGCTTCTTCCATTCCGTAGGATACCCTTTTCTTTTCTGCGTGACATCCTTTGACCTACAAGAACACATAATTTAAATTATACCCATTTAGCTATTATATTGATTGCTACTTTGGCCTTCAGACTATTGCCAAGAAATTGTTGCCTAAAACAAGACTTAAAAATATTTACCTATATTTTTTCATACAATTTTATAAAATTTTTGTTATGTTTAGTATTTGATCAGCTTTTATTAATTTATATGCGTTGTGTGAGATAAAGGTATGTCATTCATTCTCTGCTTTCTAATATTTCAGTGCTATGTGTGGCAAATATTATCTGTTTCCCCAATCCAGTCTTCTAAGTACTGTTTTAAAAAATAAATTTGGTAATAAATGTAAGGATTTATTTCCAGGTTCTCAATTCTATTCCATTTCTTTATTTGCTTCTCTTTATAACAATATCTCATTATCTTGATTACTATAAACTAATGGTAAGTTTTGGCTAAGATCAAAAACTTAAGGGATAGATGCTCCAGCACATGCTGGAGAGGATGTGGAGAAAGAGGAACACTCCTCCATTGCTGGTGGGAGTGAAAACTTGTACAACCACTTTGGAAATTAATTTGGTGGTTTCTCAGAAAATTGGGAATAGTATTTCCTCAAGACCCAGCTATACTACTCCTGAACATATACACAAAAGATGTTCCACCATACCACAAGGACATTTGCTCAACTATGTTCATAGCAGCTTTATTCATAAAAGCCAGAAACTGGAAACAACCCAGATGTTCTTCAACCAAAGAATGGATAAAGAAAATGTGGTACATTTAAACAATGGAATGCAATTCAGCTATTAAAATCAAGGAAATAAATTACACAGGTAAGTGGATGAAACAAAAAGATGATCTTGAGTGAGGTAACCAAGCCCAGAAAGATATATATGGCATGTACTCATAAGTGGATAATAACTATATAGTACAGAATAACCATCCTACAATTTATAGTCCCAAAGAAGCTAAGTAACTAAAGGGGCCCAAGGGAGGATGCTTGAGTTTCACTCAGAATGGGAAACAGAATAGACATTGGAAGTGGATGATGAGAGGGAAATGGAATGGGTAGGAGAGGAAGAGAGGAATGAAAGGAGATGGTGGGGAGGGTAATCAGTTATGGGGAGAGTTGGGGGGATGAGAGGGTCAGGAAAAAGATGGGGAACTGAGGTGGTGCATCTCTGAGACAAGCTGGAGATCAGTGACAGTGTAGGCCCCTGGGAGGGTCTAGAGGTGACTCTCGCTGACACTCCTAGCATCACAGGATATCGACAGTGAAGAGGCCTCCTTCTAGCTAGGTAGGACTTCTAGTAGAGAGAGGGGATCACCAACCCACCCACAAAACCTTCTATCCAAAGGTTATCCTGTATAGAAGATGTCCAGAGACAAATATACACCAGAAAATGAGGGAATGTCCAAAAAATGATGAGTCCACTCAGAGATCTACCCCAAGTGAGAAAGCCCTATTACTACTAGCGATACTTTGCCATGCTTACACACAGGAGCATAGCATAACTGTCCTCTGAGAACCTTCATGCTACAGAGGATCCAAACAGAGGCTGAAACTCACTTCCAAACATTAGGCAGAGTGCAGGGTGTCTTGTGAAAGAATGGGGGAAGGAAAGGAAGACCTGGAGGGGACAAGAACTCCACAAGCAGACCAACAGAGACAACTAACCTAGGCTCATTGGGGCCCACAGACATTGAAGCAACAATCAAAGACCATGCATGAACTGGACCTAGACCCCCTACACTTGTAACTGGTGACCAACTTGATCATCATGTGGATCCCCTAGCAAGTGGAGCTGGGGCTGTCTCTAACATGGACTCTAATGCCTTGCTTTTTGATCACTTCTCCCTAAGGGGACTGTGATACCTGGCCTCAATGGAAGAAGATGCATTCATCCCTGATAAGACTCCATGTGCTGGGGTGGGATGGTACTGAGGGAGTTCCCATTTTCTGAGGAGAATAGGAAGGAGGGATAGGGGACATGGAGGAGAAGGCAGGTGGGCCAAGCCCACAGGAGGAGAGGGAGGGGGCTACAATTGGGATGTAAAATCAATCAATAAATAAACTTATAAAATAAAATAAGAAAGAGAGAGAAGACGAAGTAAAGGAAAGGAAAGAAAAGATAAGATCTTGGGTACATCTCCTACATGATTATGACACAGGTTTATCTGAAAATCAGGTCTTCTGAGGAAGTAGCTGTTGCAGAAACAATAGTTATACTGTTACTCTATGTATCTCAGCACTCTGGACAATTTAGTAGCAACATTTCTAGTAAATCAGATTAATAAATTATATGTGATACAATTTAAAAAATACTACTCTGAATATTTTTCTTTTTTGGTCTAATATTGCCTATGTGGGATCCCTTGTACTAACATATGAATTTTGGAATCAGCTTATCAATTTCGAGAAAAATGATACTGGGAATCTTAATAGGAATGTCCACATATCTGTAGCTAGGTTTGGGGGTATTGTTATTTTAAAAGCATGAAGTTTTTCAATCTATAAACATGTTAATGTCTTCCCATTTATTTAGGTCTTGTTTTCTTTCTTTCAGTGGTGTTTTATTGTTTTCAGTGTATACTCCTTGAGCCTCCTTGTTTAAATTTAGTCTTAAGTTTTTTAATAGTTTTGATGCCATCAATTTGCATTTTACTCTTTGCTTTCTCATAGCATATTTAACAAGTTTCTTTTAGCACTTCTGAAAAATTGGTCACTGGAACTAGTGGCTTGATCAAATTGAGGTTCAAAGGTTTTGGCAAAAAGTCTTCTTAAATGTGCCTGTATACAAAACAAAGTATCTGGGTTTTTCCCTGCTATGATAGCAGCCATTTATGACCACTGTCTAGACTTGCTAGTACATTAAGGTTTGCAAAACAGTAATATCCTCATCAAGCATAGTGGTAAAAGCCTATAATCTGAGAACTTGGAAGGCTAAGAACTATATAATGAAACTTTATCTTGAAAAAATAGTAATTTTTAATTCCATCATTCCTCGCTTACCAGATAGGATACTTCTATAAAGGGGAAATGTACTTTAACTGTTAATTATTTTTCTCAAAGTTACTCCCAAACATGAAACAAAAATAAACTTAGAGGACTAAGAACTCATTCTGACTCACAAGATGAGGGTATCTTCCTTTTTAAAAGGTAGATATTTTGGTGGAGGTAACTCATAACTGCAATGACAACAGGAAAATGAGGCTATTTGTTCAAGGATAGATGGGTAAAGATGCAGAAAGAAATGAATGTTGATGCTCAGCAGACAATCTCCTAATTCAGTCTGTGGCCCCAGCTCTTGGGATTGTGCCACTCACATTCAGAACAGGTCTCCTAATCATAGTTAATCCTCTCTGGAAACACCCTTACTGACACACCCCAAAGTGAGAGTAGCTAATGACCCAGATGTTTCTTAACGCAATAAAATTGACAATCAAAGTAAAACATCACATCTACTATTTGATGACTCAAAATATTGAGGTAGGAAATCACTGTGCTGTAAAATTTAATTATTAAATACTATATTTGATGCCCAAAATTATTTTTTCACATAATTCATAGGTAGTCAATATATATGATTTTTATATTTTTTTCTGGCCAAGATCATAGTATTGTTATGATTAATGGGTGCTATATTTTGATTTACAAATAAATAATAAAGTCAGTCTTTATTATATATCTCGGTAACTTTATACTATTTTATTAGATATACTAGGTATAGGAATATAGCCAAAATTAGAACATTCATTTATTTATTCATACTTTCAAAAATGTTAATTAAAATTTGTGGCAGTTGGTGATAAGGCAGAGTATGAGATATGGGCTTGAAAAGAGAATGACCCCACAAAATAGAAAGCAACAGTACAAAGTAGTAATGGGTGTGAGAGAAAAAAAATAAAGTATTATACAGAGGCAACTACAAGGAAAAAAAATCACCAAGGAAAACAAGAGGGCTTAAGATGATTTATTGCATCAGCTCCTTCCAATTTTGAGTCCATATTAAGCTTAATTTAGAGGGTAAATACTTGACCTGTCAGAACCAATGAAATATATGCAGCCTGTAGACTTCTGAAGTATGTAGAAGGGGCATACATGTACTGCTTGCTATAGAGCATTGTAGAGGTCTATCACTTCATCATCAACCAGGAGCACATAAAGGCTTCTCAGCTTTTCCAACAATTCAGTTACCTTGATTTCCCTGTATGAGGTCTGGTAATGTCAGTGTATAGCTGAGAAGAAAGAATGTTTTGAGATCAGTAGGAGACACACCGCAAAAAACATCTGTATTCTTCCTTATCAGTATTTTAACCTGGCATTCCTTCTTGGAGATACTAAAAGTAAAAAGGTCACCTCTTGGATTTCCGTGTGAAAAAAAAATAGCACACAACAATGAGGCAGAGAAAGGAGAAGATCTGGGTGCAAAACTTGGAGGGAAAACAAGTCCTTAGAGGAAGTGGTCTGAGAAATAGTTAAAAACATGAAAATCCCTGCCACACAAAACTGGGCTTCTCAGTTAGATTAGAACTAAAGGAGGGAGGAGGTATGAGGGAGCAATTGTTCTTCCATCCTTTTATTCCATCTGCTAGACTAAGAACTCTACCACATGTGTTCTGTCCAAATCCTTTTTATGACCCACTTTCCTGCCTAATCTTCTTTGGGTCTCGAGGTAGGTCATACCCAATGGGCAATTTAATTTGGATTATTCCAAACTGTCACTAATTTTCTTTCTGTTTTTTATCATTCTGTTTGTTTCCCTTTTCCTCTCTTGCTCCCTTTATTTCTTATGTCCTTTCCTGATCTCTTCTTCACCTCTTAATTTTTTTCTTTTTACTTTCATTGCATTCATATTTTCTATCTCAATCATCTTCAAAGGAAGCTGAGGGGCATGGTTCTCCATTCACTCCTAATTCTTTCATCTCAGTAACTTCACCCTCTAATATCAGTGTATTCTTTTCCTCTTTGTCTTGACCTTACACTCTGAGCTTTATTGGTTCTTCTTTTAAACTTGGCCAATTCCTTATAAGTTCCTGTGCAAACACATCCAAAGATTGCAGTTAGTATTAATACCAATATTTACATAAAATACGTCCCAAGTTTGCCTTAGATGTTCAAATTTAAGAAATGCACATGAAGCAATCTCTTAGAAACAAACATCTTTATTCTATAATGTGTAATAACTTTATTACTATTGACAAGAAATTTGCAAGAAAAGGGGTTATTAGTGTCCCTTAAAAACAAGAAATGGGAGTTGGGAGGTAAGACACATAGAGAAGCATGGTTAAAGTCACATACCTGGCAAATACAGGATTCAATTTCATATTTATTTCAAGGCCTATACTGTTCCCATTTAAGTACTAGATATGATGGAAACTTACTCCAAAACTGTTAATGGAGAGCAGAAATGAAGGGTGTGTGTTTAGGAAGGGGTTGGGAAATGATTGTATAAGTGATGTTGTTATACAACTTGGGGGTCACAGCCTGTGCTCCAAATTAATTTCAGTCATCCTCAATAAGCCAGCTAAAAGAGTAAAATTAATAGTGGAAAGCAGGAACATGAGATTTATTCAGTGTAATCACATTGGGAGGAGGAACAATGAAATCTAACATTTCCCCTAACTATGTCTTTGGGGTCCTGAAGTGGATTTAAGTTCAAAGAGAATGCCAGGATTTATACATCTAAACAGTCTCAGTCAAGTTGTAATGTTACCTATGCTACAATGGTCCATCCTTGTCTGGACTCATGAAAGGTGGTCTAACAAAGTTGTTAGAACTGTGTGAAGTCTTTCTGGAAGATCACTTTCACCTTAGGCTAGGGCTTTTTTCTTCTCCTAGCATGATACTTCTAGTGAAAATTATCATTTCTCTGGGGTCAATTATTTCAATAATCTCATAGTGAAACTGAGAGACACAAGTGTCTTTAAAATATCTTCATTTCTACCAGGCCTGATACAATATAAGACCCAGATTCTTCCCTGTTGAAGTTCCCATCAAGATTTGCCACACTCATGACATCATTAACACATGTCTTCACCAGTCTCTGAGCCAATCTTCAACATGTCAGAGGAATTCTTAGAAGCTTTATCTTTTCCATTGAACTTCAATATAGAAATGATTTTCTTCCCATTCCCTGGAACTGACATTAAGTGACTGCATTGTAATTCTCACTTTTCCTTTTTCTTCTTTACCCCTGTTAACTGAATCAGATAACTGTTGAATGAGCAGTGAAACAAGGGAATTGATGTGGCCTTCTGTCTCCTCATTGAATCCATTATATTTTCAAGGTTTCTTCAGTTACACTGAATACTTTAAGTACTGACCATCCATCTAGATGCTCATATTATATATCAATTCTAACCCATTCATATGATGGAGCAAAATGATGTTCTACAAAGCATATCTCCATTTTCCTGGGATGCTTATTTCAGAGAGATGTGGGCATCATAATCATTATGTTTATCCAGTGCTTAACTTTGATCTTCTGCCTGATTACCTTGTCTCATCCAGTTCTAAGCCTGTGTACCTGAATACATACTCACAACCTCACTTCTCACCTCACCCTTCCATTTCCCAGAGAATATTTTACTCCTGTGTCTCATGGACGTCCTAGCCTTTAAAGGTACATTAACTACAATGCAAATGAACTAACCTGTGGTGCTTCCATTTTGCCCTGCCCTTCTCAGGCTACTGCATCTGCTAGATTGTCACTATATTCATAATAAACTAGGCAATTTCTTCCCCATTCGGCCTGTGTCAGTAAGGTCTTGGAAACTCAGGGAGTCCTATATCTGACTCACAAAAAAGCAGAATTTAACCCCAAAGCAAATTGGAGCCTGATCTCCTCCTCCATCACATTATCTTGCTACTGCAGGTACAATCTAGACTAGAATTAATTAGGGAGTACACATTTCTCAGGTACAGCATAACCTTTCCACAGAGAACTCTGACTGACAGATTCTAATTTATAAGCTTTATTCTGATGCATAGACAAACACTGCCATGCTCAGACTGTATCTTTTGAAGGTTATAGCATTTAGACCCCAAAGCTCTTAATTTTATTGGAAATGGAAGAAAAAATGTCATACAAATATTTCATTTTGAAGCATAGTGATTCCAACACACACACTTCTTACAGCATTAATTGCCACACTCCCACTTGTACCATAATCTGAAAATCAGCCATACGAGTCTCCCATCCCTGCTATGTCTGTATTTGGGATCCAGGAGAAGAAAGATATTAAGACTTCTTCTCTCGTGGTTTATAGAGAATCATTTTACTATATCATGTCAACTAGGAGGCACTTTTGAATAAAGGTTTAATATTTTAATATATTCAGTGTAAATAGAAGCAGCCTTACAAATATGATGGATTTCTAGACAAGAGTGTCTTGGTAGGCAGGCTGGCAGAGGCACTCTGATAATTCTGTCCTAGATAGGATAAATATTATATCAAACAGGCAAGAGGAACCTGGGCAATAGTAAGAGGAGAGACCAGTATCCAAGTCAGCCATGGGAACATTGTCTGAGGGACAGTTGTATCAAGAACTCCAGTGGCAATCAAACCTAAGAGAAGGAAACATGAATTTCATTGAGAATAAAAATGAAGAAATTATGCCTACATCAAAGCTAAAGTAGAGATAGGAGGAATGGAAAAGCAGACATGCCTAAAATGGTAGGCAGAGGTTTGTCATAAACTCTAGCATATACATCAATCACTATGAACAACTTATCTTTCCTGCAGGTTTTGTTAATAAAAACTATGTCCAAGGGGAAAATTGTGGTATGAACAAGAATGTGAGGATCAAAGTGTTGAAGAAAAATGCATTACTGGGTCCTTGACTTTTCCTACATTGTATGTCCATACAAAGTTTTCCTTTAGAGGAACTCTCCCAGATGTATTCACAGTCACACACAATTGAATTCCAATCCTGGTTCCATGAGTAGGTGGCTATATGTAAGTAAGTAGTTTTATCTCTACAAGCTTAATTGTTTCTTTTTATAAACTATACATAATCTTAATCAATCAGGCTACTATTGAAGCTCCTAATAATAAGTACGTAGATTTCATGTAGTCATAAATGTCTTCTGCTACTAATAAGATGGCATATATAAGAAGTCTCAAGGGACTGGGGAGATGACTCAGATATATTTTGTAAATGTGCTCTCGTGCAGAGGGCCTGAGTTTTGTTCCCAGCCTCAAGGCAAGTGGGTCACAACCACTTGTATTTCCAGCTCCAGAATATCTGACACCCGCCTCCAAGTCCACAGGCACCAGTACTCACATGTGTACATACCCACTACCCAAAACATATATGCAAACACTTAAAAATATAATAAACCTTTAATATATTAATGTTAAGATTACTGCTAGGGTGGAGTGACTGCTTCCTCTGTTAAACGAATAGAACAATGTCCCAGTGAATCTTCTGAAAGTAAAGCTAGTGTGGATGGCAGAGTAGAAGCTGGTGGCAGGTAAGAGAATGTTTAATACAACTAGGAAGTCACCTATCACTAGATCTCCATCTTCAACACTTTCAATATTGAAGTGGAAAGTGTCCTTGACCTTCATCAAGTGAAATCTGTCCCTCTGAGTAATCTGGTGCTTTTGTCTCAGATCACTACATTGTCCCTCCCTCCTTCTTCATTACCTCTACTCCCTGTCATCAGAATGGATATAGGAAATATCTTTTATAGATCTCTTACTGTTCTCCAGGTTTTGATCCATTATATCAACTTTTATGACTATATTGCAGCGAATACATAACTCGAAACTTTATCATTGTCTGTTCATAAATCTTGGAGCTGAGGTGCTTAGAATTTGTTGAGCACTAGGCATGTACTTGATATATTCCTGGACACACTGGCAAACATATTTGTTTTCATTTTTAACTAGAGCATAAGTCTCCAACCATTTTAAAGATGAGAAGACTGAATAGAATGTAATAAAGGCATCTAAGGTAACAGATCAGATGCAGCAGAGTCAGGATTCTGGCTCTCTAACTCCAAACCCAATTCCCCTGCCATTAGGAGTACCTGTAGGAAACCTTAATTTTGTACTTTAAGTTTATATGGCGGAGTCCCATTCTGGTTTCTTATATTCATGGACCACCACTTTGGTAGATAAGAGAAGCCAGGTTTCCATTGCTCACATTCATGAGGTTATAATTTGATTGTCACACTTCATTCCAAGATAATCAGGGAACAATATAGATGAATCTGCTTACTATTTCCACTTGTTTTCTAAGGACCCCCTCAAATCTGTCTGAATAGGGTGAGTTTCATGGCCTGGAGCAGGTACTAATAACCAGAACCTTTTTCTTTATAACCATCTTGATGACTATCCCCTGTTAATCCAACTCTCACTCTTATTCTCATCCCAAGATTGCCTTATGGGAAGATTGACAGAACAGCTCTTATGCGGATTGGCATAAATACTATAGAGAAGGGAAACAACCTCAGTCCTGCTGCTATGAGAGCCATAATGAAGACCTAAGGTGTCATTCCTTGTCTTCCCTCTAAGAATCAAGCTTTCAAATCATATAGGCCAGTGAGGTCAACTATTTTCTACAATTTGACTGTGCCTTTGCCTATACCTGTACCTTGGAAGGAGTGTGAGCCAGTCAGGCTCAAGAGCATAGCCACAGCTCTCCGGGAATCCACAGCTTGTGTCTGGCCCATTCCCTAGCCGTGCAGTTTTATTAGCTTCATTTTTATATGCTTTTTAGCTCCCTGCATGCAGCCAAAACCAACATCAAATAACATCAAGTCATGAACACAAGGTCATGACTTCCCCACCCCCTCAGCACTCAGCCCCCTCCCCCCACTGCACTTAGAGGTGGGGTATACAGAGCAACGCACAATTTTCCCCTTGCCTGTCTTTTCAGAGGTTGGGGAAAGACTGCTGCTGATCTGTGAGCTATTCTCAGGCACTGCTGCCTCAGAACTTACTGTGAGAGATGTTTCAGGTCACCATAACCCAAGGAGCAGAAGGAGGAAAAAAGGAGGGGGTTGGAAAACCCAGTTGGCTAGCAATCTTCAGATCTTTCCCTCGGGCTAAAAGAGTTAGGCCTAATGCTCCTGACCAGTACCTGCTAGGAGAGATAGTTGCAGGAACCTGTCTTTAGGGCTCTTCCTTGCCCTCCACCCTCTTTCCTTTTCAGTTTCTTTCTTTTTCCTTCCAGAGATAACAGGAATGAGCATTCCCAACAGAACTCCCTGGTGGGCTGCAATTTCTCTCTACCCCAAGGGATTCACCAACCCTTTCATTTGAGCTCCTAGTTAGGGAAGCCAAGAGTCCAAAACCGGTCTGGGAAGTTTCCCAGTACAGCAGTCTGGGCACTGGGCCTGAGACCAGACATAGGAGCCAAGCTGCCTGAGTGAAAGGAGTTCCCTAGTCTACAGAAAGTCAGAAAACCAGTTTGGATTATAGTTTTACTGATTCACTGTGGTGGGAAGCTGAGGCAAGGTGCTGGGATCAACAGGATAGAGTTTTTACCTTTCTACTTAGGAGACGCAAGTTCTAGTTCTGAATGTGTTCTTCCAAATCCTCTCTTGAACCCAACACCTCCAGCAACTACTCTCATAACCGCATTCTTCTAAAGATAGAACATGAGTATTATCTTTTTTTTAGAGTTTTTAATTGTACCATTTATTTACCTCGTTGTGTGTGTTGTATGCATGTATGTTTGTGCCACATCACACATGTAGGTGTCAGCAGACAGCCTGTGGGGCTTGATTCTCTCCTGCCACCATAGAGGTCAAGTATTAAACTCAAGTTACCAGGTTTGTCACCAAGCACCATTACCCATTGAGCCATTTCACCAATCTCATATCTATTTTTAAGCAGATAATTTATTGATATTTTAACTGTCAAGACATTAGTGAAGAATTCATTGTGTTGATCACAAGCAAGACCATTTGAAAGCAAGAAGGCAATTCTTGTCTGTACTCGATCCTTAGAAAACAAGAGCTTAGACTATCCTATGACCTTGTCCCCTCCAATCTTAATCATTGTGGTAGAATCTGCTGGCATCTCTGGGATCCCTGTGTGTAATGTTGACAGACTCATTACATGACCACTGTAAAATTCTACAGTATTTTTCTACAACTTTATGCCTCTGAGTTTCTTTCCTGCCCATCATGATAAGAACTTTCAAGGATTTACTATTGAGGCTGGAGAGATGGCTCAGTGGTTGCAAGCATATTCTCTCTTGCAGAGGATTCAAATTTGTTTCCCAGGAGTGAATAAATTGATGTCATGATTGCTCCAAGAAATGGTAAGGAGTAGGGTTTTTATTGTAGATACGAGGGAGAGAACATCCAGAAGCTTCTAGAAGAATCCAGAGCAGAGAGAGAAAGAAGGATGAGACACAATCAAACATTAGGTGGAGCTTTGGGAGTCCTACGTAAGAGAGAGAAGAGGAATAGAAAGACCCAGAGGGGACAAGAACAGCACATGAAGATCAATAGAACCAACTAACTTAGAGGCTTACAGAGACTGAAACACTAACCAAAAAATAAAAAGAAAAAAAGAATAAAAAAGCTTAGACTAGACTTAGATCCCCCCCCATACAAATATCGATGATAGACAATTTGATCCTCATAAAGATCCCTTAGCAAGTAAGGAGAGGTGGTCTCAGTCATGGATTTTGTTACCTTAGTGAGACACTTGACCTTAGCTGGGCTACCATGTTGGACCACAGAGCAAGAGGAAGATCTTAGCCCTCATGTGTCTGATGAACTGAGGGAGGTTGATATGTGGGAGTGCCCCCCTCACCTGAGGAAAAGGATAAGAGGGAGAAGGGGAAGAGGATGGAAGGGTAGGAACAAGATGGAAGGAGGGAGGGAACTGTGATGATGTAACTTGCATAAATACATAAATGTTTTTTTAAAAAGTGGTTGTACAAACTTGCACTCCCACCAGCAATGGAGGAGTGTTCCCTTTCTCCACAACCTCGACAGCATGGCTGTCATTTGAGTTTTTGATCTTAGCCATTCTGACAGGTGTGAGATGGAATCTCAGAGTCCTCTTATGCTGCATTTCTCAGATGATTAAAGATGCTGAGCATTTCTTCAAGTGTCTCTCAGCCATTAGGGATTCCTCCTTTGTGAATTCTCTGTTTAGCTATGTTCCCCATTTTTTGATTGGATTATTTGATTTCTTGGCATTTAATTTTTTTGAGTTCTTTGTAAACTTTGGATATTAGCTCTCTGTCAAATGTGGGGTTGGTGAAGATTTTTTTTCCCAATCTCTAGGTTGCTGCTTTGTTCGAATGACTGTCTTTTGCCTTACAGAAACTTTTCAGTTTCATGAGGTCCCATTTATTGGTCGTTGGTCTTAGATCCTGAGCTGTTGGTGTTCTGTTCAGAAAGTTGTCACCTGTGCCAATGAGTTTGAGGGTTTTACCCACTTTCTCTTCTAATAGATTTAGTATGTCAGACCTTATGTTCAGGTCAGTCTGGCAATATCTTAGAAAACTTGGAATAGCTCTACCTCAAGACCCAGCCATACCACTTCTGAGTATACATCAAAATGATTCCTCACCAAACAAAAAGGATGTTTCCTCATCTCTGTTCATAGCAGCCTTATTTGTAATAGCTAGAAAGTGGAAATAACCCAGATGTTCCTCAACCAATGAGTGGATAAATAAAACCGTGGTATATCTACACAATGGAATACTACTCAGCCATCAGAAAAACAAAATCATGCAATTTGCAGCCAAATGGATAGAACTAGAGAAGCTTATCCTGAGGGAGGTAACCCGGACTCAGAAAGATGCACATGGCATCTATTCACTTATAATCAGATTTTAGCTATAAAGCACAGGATAACTATACTACAACCAATGCACCAAAGGGAACAGGAACATAGACTTTTTTTCCTGTCAATGAGACACTTTGCCCTTGTGGTGCTGCCTTGTAGGCCCCCAGTGTATGAGGAGGCTTTTGGTCCTCATATGATTGCTGAACTGGGGTGGGGGACTGATATGTATGGACACTCCACTCTGGAGGAGTGGGATGGAGTGGATAGGGGGTAGAGGGTGAGAGGGCGGGACAGGGAAAGGTGGAAAGTGGGTACTGTGATGGAGATGTAACCTTTAGTAATAAATAAACATACAAAAATAAAAATAAAAAAGTAGGCTGAGCATGGTCAGCAGAATGGATAGGAACAGAGTAGAGAGAATGAGGGGAACGAGAGAGAGATCAAAAGAGAAAGGATAGCTGAAATAGCACAGTTATAAGGAGAAATGAGTAGTTGCTGATAGGAAAGCTCCTGAGCTAGGGGGAGTTTAGGGTATGGTGGAAGGTGAGAAGAGCTAGGATGCCAACATGGAATCTCAAATGTATAACAGTTATTTGTGATTCTGAGGGATCCTGTAGGCCAGCATGCACTTTGGTATGCTAATAAGGCACCACATATAACCATTTGCCCTTTCTGGCAGTGATAAGGAAAATGATTCCTTTTGGTTGAGGGGAAATGGCTTCACAAGTTCTTAAGGAATGCTGACTTTTGTCTAACTGCCAGAATTTGAGGAAGTGGAGTTTCCTTTGGACTTAATAAGCACCTATATTCGGTGGTGTCACTCACCACTAGCAGTAACTCCAGAAGATTAAAATAGTTTTATATTGTTTGCTTTATGGTAATTTTGACTTTGTATACCTATTTGAATCATATATCTTTGCCTCTATCCACTCTCTACCTATACCTATCTAATTATCTACCAGTCTGTCTACTTAGGATAGTCATCAAAGTTCTTTTGCTATTAGAAAATAAGATCAATTAGCTAGATAAAAATCCTCATGTGATTAGAATCCCCTTTGTAGTCTAGATATAAAATAATGAGTTCACTGCATCCATTGATAACAGTAGTCAGAACAGATAAATGATATAATTTTATTTCACATGAGAAACTATTGACAACAGAAAGTACATAAAGTTGTTTCATCATACATCTATAGCCACAAATCAAAAGCCATATTAGACACATGGAATCACTCTTTCTTCTGCAGACAACAGAGAAGTTAAGATGTTTTGTCCAACTCACCCTAACCGCCAACATCTTTTGGGAAATGAGGGTTTAGAGATAAAGGAGACAAATGTAGAAAAAAACATGAGTTTATGGCTTCTAATACAGAATAAGGAGATAGATGAGAGTGAAAGAACTTTATACACCAATCCTATCCATTTCTTATGTTTTATCAAGTTCTATTAGAACTTCCCAAACTTTCATGGTTGCCAATATCCTTAACATCTCATCAATATTTTTTCATGGTACATCTAGACCAATAGGAGTACATATTAATTTCCATATTAAATAGTTAAATTCCCCCAACTCAGTATGTATTCATTACAAACAATATAGTAGCCACTTAAAAATAGTGTGAATGAATTTAAGATAAAGTTTTAATATAAAAAAAATATGAGGGTTCCAAGATGCCAGCAGTCAGCAAGGGCATATTGGGGGGGGGTGAGATAGCTACAACATTGCAGAAATATAAACAAGCTGAGCAACATCCTGAGAAGTGTGAACCCACAGGGTCACACCTGGCGAACCCAGGAACTAATGGGGGTGGGAACAGGAACAAAGACTTTGTTACCTGTCAATAAGACACTTTGCCCTAGTGGTGCTGCCTTGTAGGCCCCCCCCAGTGTATGAGGAGGCTCTTGGCCCTCATATGACTGCTGAACTGGGGCAGGGGACTGATATGTAGGGACACTCCAGTCTGGAGGAGTGGGATGGAAGAGATAGGGGGTAGAGAGTGGGAGGGCAGGACTAGGAGGGGTGGAAAGAGGACACTGTGATGGAGATGTAACCTGAAGTAATAAATAAATATTAAATTAATAAATAAATATACAAAAAATTATTTTACCTTAAGTAGTCACCTTTGTAATTAGACAACTTGTCTAAGCTTAGAATCCGATTAGTCACCATTCCTTTTATTTTCTGATCCTCATTAACTTATATATGGTGCTTTTTAAAAAAATACTGTAACTATAAGAAACAATGTAGTACAATCTAATATTAAAACTATGAACTATCTCAAGAATACAGGTTATGGGATTCTTGACAAATGTTGAGTATCACATTGTTTCTCTTTAAAATTCTAAATTCCCCCAAATGCTGCTGTGAGTTTATTGTGGTGCCCAGAGAAATTTGTGAACCCTGGGGTTTAAATGAACAGATTTTTGGAAATTCTGAAATGTAAATTCTCCCTTTCCCTGGTCAAAATGTATTTCCTTAGTTGTGTTTCCATGAAATTTCATTTACTGTAATAGAAATGTGAGAGAGTAGTATGCCTAAGTCATCCACAAACTTGCTAGAGGCATGTTTCATATTATAGTTAGAGAGAGCTTTTTAAAAGCACACATAGCATATTAAACAGAGCCAAAAGTATTTAGAATGTTGACAAGAGTGAATGCTGGTGAGAATGTAAAGTAATGGTTTTTCTAATATATTATTTGTACCAGTGTGATTTAGTGCAGTCACTTTCTAATACCTCTGTCACATCCTATTAAACTTGGACATGCATCTATTCTATGACTTGTGTATATTCCACAAGAATTTTTTCTTATTCATTTTATCTGTGGAGGTATTTTGTCTGCATGTATGTATATGCACTATATGCATACCTCATGTCTGTGGAGTTCATAAGAGGCCATTTTGGAACTGGAGTTACAGATGGTTGCAAGCTATGATATAGGTGCTGGGAATTGAATCTAGGTTTTCTGAAAGGGCAACCAGTGCCCTTAACTGCTCAGTGAAGCCTCTATCCCTTGACAGCATTTTATGACCTCAACATTAGCATAACCCTGCCACA
This sequence comes from Lophiomys imhausi, assembly GCA_907164525.1. Taxonomy (NCBI): domain Eukaryota; kingdom Metazoa; phylum Chordata; class Mammalia; order Rodentia; family Muridae; genus Lophiomys; species Lophiomys imhausi. The sequence continues at coordinate 121,018 of CAJQZJ010000122.1, read as the reverse complement.
AGAATAGTCGTAATAGTATACATACTGACTTTAACTTAGGATGCTTCGTGATTTTGTGTTGTCCGACATCAGCTTTTGTAGGTCTTGTAAAATGGAGGAGACATTAGCAAGAATTATCAGGAATATATGCACAACAATTCAAGCTTGGCAATGACATCAGTGCCACCCTGATCTGCTATAAAGATATCTAAAGCCATAGACCTTTTTTTGACTGTTTATTTGTTACTTCAATTTGCATCTCCATCAGAGTCCCCTCACTCCACCCCTCCTAGACCCACCCTCTCACCTTCCCATTCTCTTCCCCTCCCACCTTCTCCCCCTTCTCCCACCTATCGTATTCCTCCGGTGTGGAGTGCCTTCACATATCAGCTCCCCCCAGTTCACCAGTCATATGATGGCTAAGAGGTTCCTCTTGCACTGGGGGCCTATATGGCAGCTCCACTAGTGCAAAATGTCCCACTAACAGGTAACAAAGTCTATGTTCCTGTTCCTTTCAGTCTGATGGTTGTAGGATAGTTATCTTGTACCATATGGCTAAAATCCAGTTGTAAGTGAATACATGCTGTAAAAAAATTAATTAATTAAACAACATTGGGTGCCACTTGTAGAAATAATTAATTAAATTGTTTAACCAGTATTTAGATTATTGTTAATTTGTTCAACAGCCTTTAATCCTCATCCCACCATTAAGCACACATTATAAATGAGTACACACAGAGACCGCATGGATTTTAACAAGCCTTGGCCTGAGTTGTGCATCCCTGGCCCATCTAAGCTAGCTCTTAATTCTATTACCCAAATATGACCCCATATATACATACGTCCCCTTGGACTGCCATTTTCCATGCCATGCCGATGTTCCTGGCCAAATGGAATGAGGTTCTTTTTCCTAACCCATAGCATGTGTGCCTCCTTCCTGCTGCTCCTGGCTGAAATGCGCTTCTTTCTTCCTGCTGCTGGCTGGAATGCATTAATCCTCTGTCTAAAGTGCAGGGTTCCTGCTCTAATCACAGGAAGTCCCACCTTTCTCTGTCTTTGCCCAGTCTCAGGCCTTGGCATTTTATTTAACCAATCAGAGTCAATGTAAGTAACAGACAGCAAGCAGGACCAATTAATTAACATTTAGAATGCTTAACACTACCCCAACAACATGCCATGTGCATCTTTCTGGGACTGAGTTAGCTCACTCAGGATGAGATTTTCTAGTTCCATCCATTTAGCAGCAAATTCTGTAAGACAAAGCCATAGACTTTTGTATATTGCCCTTCTCATCATTTGAGCTTTAGAATTAAGAAGAGAAAATCTGTTGGCTGTGTGAAAGGATACTTGGTACTTATGTCATCTCCTTCTTCCTCTAGTATTAACAGGGTCTTGCAAAAGTGAAGCTTTCACTTCCACCTAACAGTAACACAATAATTTGAATTTCCTTCTGGTGGGAACAATGAAACTAGTGAGTGGTTTATCTGAAAATTCCCAAGTGATAAAATTAAAAAGAGGAGCTCTCATATCCATCTTTCAAATGTTCTTGACAATAAATCTGATAAATTATTGATCAAATTTTGACTCTATAATATACCAGTTTTTGACCTCGAACAGAATTCTTTACCTTTTTTACCATACAATTCTAATCCATATAAAATAGCAAATTCATACTAAGGTTTGTACTATACTGATCAGGGAGCTACCTTGGTAGATAAATATACTTGCTGCACAAGACTTGAGTTCAGGTCCCTGGAATCATATAAAGAGTTTCATGTAGTGATGTGTATCAGTAACTCCAGGATTTCTGCTTTGAGATTGGAGATGAAGATGGGAAAATTGTCTGTAAACTCATGGACCAGCTACTTTGAAGTATACTGTGCAGCAACAGAAACAATAAGTGACACCAACTCAAAACAAGGTGGAAGGCCAAAACTGACTCCCAAATTGACCTCTGACCTTCACAAGGATGCCACAGCACTTGTGCACCCCACACACACATATTGTAACACACACCTTTTTATATTTTTATTTCCTTGAGAATTTCATGCAATATATTTTGATCTTCCCCTAACTCCCTACCTACCCAACTTCATGTTCTCATTCTCTCTCTCTTTCCCTTTCTTTCTCCCTCCCTTCCTTTCTCTATCTCTCCCTCCCTCACTTCCTACTTCCCTCCCACTCAAAATAGAATCTGATTTGTGTTGGCAGACTTAATGTAGTGACTGCCCTGGATAATGATCAATCTATATCAGATGTTATTTCCTTTGAATAAAACCAACTTTTCTTCCAGAAGCAATCAACTGCCAATAGCTCCACAGCTAGGGGTGGTGCTTTATGCCCACTGCTCCATGTCCATACTGAGATATTGTCTGGTTTGAGTTTGTGCAGATCTTGTGCTTGTTCTCATAGTCCATCTGAGTTCATGTGTCCATCTACACTGGTGTGTCTGGAAAACAATTTTCCTTGAAGTTACCTCTGGCTCTAACAATCATTTTGCCCTCTCTTCCATATAGATCTTGGGGCCTTGAGGAGAGGGGTATGACATAGATATCCCATTTATGGTTGAGCATTCCAAAGTCTCTTATTCTCTGAAAACTTACTAGCTGTGGTCTCTATGTTGCTGCCATCTACTGTCAAAAGCTTCTCTGATGAAGGTTGAGTGATACATTGAACTATGGGCATAGCAATATGACACTAAGAACCATTTTATTATTATGCCCATTTAGCACAATAATAGATGTAGATTTTCCCCTAGAGACCATGACCTATCTAGTCACAGGTTTTTGGCCTCATTGACAGTGTCATATACAGCAGTGGTTTTCAGCCTTCTTAATGCTGTAACCCTATAATACAGTTCCTCCTGTTGTGGTGACCCCCCAACCATAAAATTATTTGCTATTTCATAACTGTAATTTTGCTACTGTTATAAATTGTAAGATAAACATTTGGCATGTAGGATATCTGATATTTGACCACAAAAGAGGTCACAAACTACAGGTTGAGAACCACTGATATATAAGTTCCATATCATAGAGTGCTCCTTAAATCTAATTTTAAGAGTGGTTTGTTATAAACAACATAAATGTTTTTTTTAAATATGAGTACCTTAATGTTGAAAGCTAGAAGGTATTTAACAAACATTTTCTTTTTTTAATGTTTATTTTTTACTTCAGGTTACATCTCCATCACAATGCCCTCTTTCCACCCTTCCTAGTCCTGCCCTCCCACTCTCTACCCCCTATCTCTTCCATCCCACTCCTCCAGAGTGGAGTTTCCATACGTATCAGTCCCCTGCCCCAGTTCAGCAGTTGTATGAGGGCCAAGAGCCTCCTCATACACTGGGGGCCTACAAGGCAGCACCACTAGGGCAAAGTGTCTCATTGACAGGTAACAAATCTAAGTTCCTGTTCCCTTTGGTGCATTGGTTGTAGTATAGTTATGCTGTACTATATGGCTAAAATCCGATTATAAGTGAATAGATGCCATGTGCATTCTTCTGAGTCTGGGTTAGCTCACTCAAGATGAGCTTCTCTAGTTCCATCCGTTTGACTGCAAATTGCAGGATTTCATTCTTTCTGATGGCTGAGTAGTATTCCATTGTGTAGATGTACCACAGTTTTATTTATCCATTCCTTGGTGGAGGGACATCTGGGTTGTTTCCAGTTTCTAGTTATTACAAATAAGGCTGCTATCAACATAGATTAGGAAATGTTCTTGTGGTTTGGGGAGAAATCTTTTGGATGTATACCCAGAAGTGGTATGGCTGGGTTTTGAGGTAGAGCTTTTTCAAGTTTTCTAAGATATCACCAGACTGATTTCCATGGTGGTTGTACAAGCTTGCACTCCCACCAGCAATGGAGGAGTGTTCCCCTTTCTCCACAACCTCAACAGCATGTGCTGTCATTTGAGCTTTTGATCTTAGCCATTCTGACAGGTGTGAGATGGAATCTCAGAGTCGTCTTGAGTTGCATTTCTCTGATGATTAAGGATGCTGAACATTTCTTCAAGTGTCTCTCAGTCATTAGGAATTCCTCCTTTGTGAATTCTCTGTTTAGCTCTGTTCCCCATTTTTGATTGGATTATTTGTTTTCTTGGTATTTAATTTCTTGAGTTCTTTGTAAATTATGGATATTAGCCCTCTGTCAGATGTGGGGTTGGTGAAGATTTTTTCCCAATCTGTAGGCTGCCATTCAGTTTCATGAGGTCCCATTTGTTGATTGTTGGTCTTAGAGCCTGAGCTGTTGGTGTTCTGTTCAGTAAGTTGTCACCTGTGCTGAGTTTGAGGCTTTTCCCCACTTTCTCATCTAATAGATTTAGTGTGTCTGGCCTTATGTTAAGGTCTTTAATCCACTTGGACTTAAGTTTTGTACAAGGTGATAAGTATGGGTCTAATTTCATTCTTTTACATGTAGACATCCAGTCAGACCAGCACCATTTGTTGAACATGTCCTTTTTCCATTGTACTGTTTTGGGTTTTTTTTTTGTCAAAAATTAAGTGACCATAGGTGTGTGGGTTCATTTCTGGGTCTTCAATTCAATTCCATTGATCCACTGGTCTGTTTCTATACCAGTACCATGCTGTTTTATTACTATTGCTCTGTAATACAACTTGAAATCTGGGATGGTGATACATCCAAAATTTTTTTTTTTTTGTACAGGATTGATTTTGCTATTCTTGGTTTTTTTTTATTTCATATGAAGTTGAGAATTGCTTTTTCCAAGTCTATGAAGAATTGTGGTGGTATTTTGATAGGAACTACATTGAATCTGTATGTTGCTTTTGGCAGGATGACCATTTTTATTACGTTGATCTTACCTATCCATGAGCATGGGCAATCTTTCCATCTTCTGATGGCCTCTTCAATTTCTTTCTTCAAGGACTTGAAGTTCTTGTCATATAGGTCTTTCACTTGCTTGGTTAGAGTTACCCCCAGGTATTTTATATTGTTTGTGGCTATTGTGAAGGGTGTTGTTTCCCTAATTTCTTTCTCAGACCATTTATTTTTTGTATAAAGAAGGGCTTCTGATTTTTTTAAATTAATTTTGTATCCAGCCACCTTGCTGAAGGTATTTATCAGCTGTAAGAGTTCTCTAGTGGAATTTTTTGGGGTCGCTTATATATACTATCATATCATCTGCAAATAGGGATAATTTGACTTCTTTGTTTCCAATTTGTATCCCCTTGATCTCCTTTAGCTGTCCTATTGTTCTAGCAAGAACTTCAAGTACTATGTTGAAACGATATGGTGAAAGTGGGCATCTTTGCCTTGTCCTTGAGTTTAGAGAAAATGCTTTAAGTTTCTCTCCATTTAGTTTGATGCTGGTTACTTGCTTGCTATCTATCGCCTTTATTATTTCTAGCTATGATCCTTGCATGCCCATTCTCTCCAAGACTTTTAGCATGAAGGGGAAACATTTTCTTTTTTAATTAATATTTTTTATTTTAAAAATTAAAATATAATTACATAGTTTCCCCCTTCCCACCAACTCCTGCAGTGTACATGTCCCTGTTCCTCTCTCAAATTCATGGCCTCTTTTTTTAAATTGTTGATATAGATAGAAAAATGAATAGGTAGATGGATGGATAGATTGATGGATAGATAGATAGGTAGATAGATAGATAGATAGATAGATAGATAGATAGATAGATAGATGACAAACAGACACACAGACATATATTAGGAAATACGTAAATATAACCTGTGCAGTCTATATATTACTTGTATGTATCTGATTTTAGGGCTGATCACTTATGGGTGGCTTCTCCCCAGGGGAGACTATTTTGCCAGATCTTAGCGTTCCTGCTTTGGCTGTGGTTCTTTGTCTAGTATTGGGGCCCTGCGAAATTTCCCCCTTCTATATCAGGGTGTCTATTGATGTCATCCTTATTCAGATCTTGTTTAGGTAATCATATTTTTGAATCTCAATCAGTGTAGCTTCCCTGGTGTTTCTATGATCTGAAATCTCACAGCAACATCCCTATTCTTGAGAGACTTGCAAATTTTCTGTCCATTCTTCCATAATGTTTCCTGTGCCTTAGGTGCAGCAGTTTTGTTATACAAGCATCTGTTGGGGTTGGGTACCACTTTTTATATAAATTTTCTTTCCATTTAATCTTAGAAAATATTGAAATTATTTTTATGGTTTGGATGTTGAAGGGTGATGTTATGCATCCTAAATGCTAATTAATTGGTCCTGCTTGCTGTCTGTTACTTACATTTTCTCTGATTTTTGAATAAATGCTGAGGCCTGAGATTGGGCAAAGAAAGAGGTAGGCAGGACTGAGATCAGGTTTCTGAATTAGAGAGGTTCATGGGTAGAAGAAGCCTCCAAGACAAGCAGCTGGAGCAGGAAGGAGGACATACTCCATGGGTTAGAGAAAAGAATGTCATTCCACGTGGCCTGGAACATCAGCATAGAGTAGAGAAAAGCTGTCCAAAGGGACGTATGTATATATTGGGTCAAATTTGGGGAATAGAATTAAGAGCTAGCTTAGATGGACCAAGATTGCTCAATTCAGGCCAAAGCTTGTTAAAATCCATGTGGTGTCTGTGTGCTTACTTATAATGGTGGGTTAAGGATTAACATTGCTGAACCAATTAAATATAACCTAAATACTGGTTAATAATTTACTTAATTCTTTTTACAAATGGCTCCCAATGTAATTTAATTAATTATTTCTACAGGATGTTTACTACCCATCCCCACCAAGAGCTCACATGCTTAAGGCTTGTTTCTAACTTGGTCAGTCCAATAACTGAAAGATTATTGTGGTTGAGAATGCTTACAAAATCAATGAATTCATCTACAGAGTGCTTTATTGAATGTGGTAGAAACCTTCAGTGTAGAAAAAAGTAATTAAATTATTACCAGTATTTATATTATAGTTAATTGGTCAGCAGTATTAATCCTTAACCACTATTATAAATAAACACACACAGACACCTGATGGATATTAACAAACCTTAGCCTGGTTTGTGCAATCTTAGCCCATCTAAGCCAGCTTTCAATTCTATTCCCCAAATAAATCCCCAATACATACATACATCACCTGGGCTGTTATTCTCCATGCTATGCCACTGCTCCGAGCCACATGGAGATGATTCTTCTATCTAACCCATGGTATGTCTCCTTCTTCCTCCTCCTGGCTTCTTCTCATTATCCATTCTGCTCCTAAATGCCAGCCAACCTTTATCCCTACCTGCCTGTGTACCTCTCCTCTACACAATCCAGGCTGTAGCATTGATTCAACCAATCAACTTTAAGTTAGATAAAGCAAAGTTTTGACAACAAAGACAGATAAACGTGACAATGTCCTTGTGTGGGCGGCAACCAGATCCTGGGGCCAGTAATTAGTAACAAAATACAAGGAGCTTGCAGGTTACCCCCAATTTCAGAGGTAGGACTCAGTTGGAGAATGTAAGGAGGAGGTATGTCTTTGGGGACTATATTTTGTCATAGGCTCCTTTCTCTTTCTCTATTTCTTCAGCATCATGAGATAAGCAACTTTTCTTTAATCCATTCTTCTGTTTCCCCATCCCATGTTCAGTCTTTAAAAAAAATAAAAATGGAGTAAATAGACAGTGTACTGAAACTTCTGAAATTACTGGGTTTTTTTTTTTGACAAATCTTACATATTTGTCACAGTGATGGAAATCTGACTAACACATTTATCCTTAAGTATTTTCTCAGTTGTGAAAATTAAATTGCTAATCATAATTTCTAATTTTTCTTTAGTACCCAGAAAGTTCAAGTTTAAAAGTTCTCAGTGCATTACTGTTTGCACTGAGTACTTTACAGTATGTGTGTGTGTGTGTGTGTGTGTGTGTGTGTGTGTGTGTCTCAGTTTTATTAGGTAATGCCTAAGGACCTTGGGTTGGGGAGTGGCTGTCTTTTCTGGTTCTTTTCAGGGAAGTTCTCAGAATAGACAGTAGAAGAATACTGAATGACCCTTTGTATACTCAATGTTGCCTCCAACCATAAGCCTCCAATCACTATCTACATGATATGCTTTGACAGCTTAAATAAGATTGCAATTTTTTTTTATTCTACCTCTTATTGATTGTTAAAGGAAGATCAGAGGGAATATCTAAATTCTAGATAAGAAAGTGGTGTGTTATTTCTGCAGAAGCGTAGGAAGATAGTGACATCTTTATTACATGATTACCACTATAGAAGTTTGAATGTGTCTTTTCAACACCTGACACAAATGTTGAAACTCTTCTATTGATGTTTCATAATTCTAAGAAATATAAAGAAGACAATGAAGCTTATTAGTAGTTCTCATAGCAAAGACTGACTGAAAGACATTTGGACTCTGAAGATACCACAGAGGATTAAATTGGCTACTAGAATTTCAAACATAGAAAAGCAATGAAGCTTTTGGTTCTTCAGCTACTTTCAGTGTTTATCTGGGCTTCCTGAGGTTCCTACACTCATTAACAGCCACCACACAGAAGTAATAGAGCTGGAAGTGACTCTCACTTTGCTCCTATAAATCACACTCTCTTCTTAGACAAGCTCACACAAACTATGTGGGCTTCAAAGACCAAAATTATACGGAGAAAGGTTTACAGATAATTCCAGTTCTGTAAATCAGATACGGAGACTTCCTTTGCTCTCTTCTTCACTATTCCCAATTCCGGCATCTCCTCCCACCTTTCTTGTCTCTTGTCTTATTCCTACTTCAATCAGTCTTCCAGGCATAATTTTGTGTATCCTGCTCAAGTTCCATCTGTCCCAGCCAGCCCACCTTCTTCACCCTTAACTGATTTAGAAGCTTTGATTCAGAAGTAATTGTGACTTGTACATGCCAAGTAGTTATTCATTACAAGGAAATGATTCTTCCACTAATACTAGAATTGTGTTTTGCAGTGGGAATGTTTATAGCAAGATCATGGGAATAATAGATGAGTACAAGAAACACCCTCACCTAGGCTTTCCTCTCATTCAAGGATCGATAAGCCACCTGGACTAACTTTCATCAAACTACTCTTCCTCCAGCTTGCTTTGAATTTTCCTATGCAGTCATAGTTGTATATACACATGAAAATTGAAGCCACACAGCTTGTCACTTTTGGTCTCCTTTGAGGAGCTCTGGCCTTGAAAGGGTGGATATTGAACATTTTTAACTGAGTTAACTGACAGAATAGGTTTCTCTTTTAATTTATTTAATTAAACTTGGAGAACAGAAAGGAAGGAGAAGAAGGGGCAAGGTGCAAACTTCACAATGGCTGCCTTAGTTCCCTGCCTGAGAAGGAGTGGGTGGGTGGGGCGGGTTCAGCTAAGACATCAGGTCCGGATGAACACCATGGTGAGGAGACCTAAGACTTAAGCTGCGACCAGCTTCTGTCCCAGGGACACTTGTAAGATCTGAGGAAGCTGGCTGCCAAGTTCGTTCTGCAGTGGCTGTAGCAGGAAAGCCACAGAGATGATGCCTGTCAGCAAGAAGAGCAGGAAGAGTTTAAGACTCAGCTAATTGATAACTCTGTCCTATATTTTAATACATGCTGTGTTACAAATATGAAGTCTGAGATCAGAAGAAGGGGAGGTTTCACAGAGACTTAAATACACTTAAGGTTTAATTCTATTCTTTTAGACTCTTGAGAAAAGCCTTTTTCCTACTGTACAGAACTAGAATTCATGAATTCAAGCCTTATATCTGATATTTCCTAGCTGTGGTAATATGAAGTTCTATCTGTATGTTAGTTTTCTTTTGTTTGTTTGTTTTTGTTTTTGTACCTCAAATTCGGATAGTAATGGCAACTACACTGCAAATTTGTGGATTTTAAAAGTATCTTCCCTTTATAGGGTTTAGAATAGTATTATAGGCCCATTAAATATTTTTGGTTGGGAGCCTAGCCTTTAACGGCTGAGCCATCTCTCCAGCCCATGCCCATTAAATATATTTAGTCAATGTGTGATATTCTATTGCTTCTAGTATTTACAAGGTATACAATATTAGTATATTGCTATGGTTTCATATTGATGGAATAGCCTACCTCAATATACTGGTAAGATGTAAAAGATTGTTTTAGGAAGAAGGTTTACATTCAGGAAGAATCTCTACTCAAATGTTACTTCTAATAACCTCCTTTATCAATACTCTTCTTTAAGCAGTTCTGCCTACTCACATCCAGGAAAACCCCGGGGTTTAGAAGTGGGAGCAACAAATTATTCTCTTTCATAGAAGGTTGAATTCCACATAGTAGTGAGATGACTTATTTTGTGTCACTTTAGAAAGGAAAGCAAGGGAAAATGAGACAGAAATAGAGAAATACTGAAATTAAATTTAAAGGAACATTTTGTAATAATTTGCATTGTCAGTGTAATACCAAAATGACTAGACTATATTATAGGGTGTTAAGGATACCACCAGAGGTAAGTTGTTCTTTTGGAGGATGCTCAAATGAGGATACTTCACCATAATAAACACGAGATTCAATTATTCCTTTATTTGTAACTCAGAAACTCATCATCAGTTTCCACCATCGACCTCAGTGTATTTCAAAATGTGATTCCTAAATCATACGTATTAATACCATGGGAGGTACTTGTTAAGTAGTATATTTCCAGGGCAGCTCTATATTGAATGAATCAGAATCACCAGAAAATGACAGTAAAAAAAAATTTAGCTAAATAATTCCCTGGCTACCTATTTATCTGTGATGGACTCATTTGAACACCTGAGCCTCTAACATTTTCTCAATATGATATGACAAACACATTTGACACACAGTATAAGTCTCTGCTTTCACTCTTTGTTACTTTCTCACCTGAATACCTTTGTTAACTAAGGCAAAAACATCTTTTTTGACATGAGCTTTGCTACACAACCAAGAATTTATATATAAGCTAAGTAACCCAGGTAGAAATTCAAAAGCCAGATAGGAGAGTAAGGCAGTTATAATGAAATGAAGTCAAGTAGCACTTATTTGGGGTTGATTCTAAATCCACCATCCATGCTAGATTGGGTTTACAGATGAAGTCAACGAGGCCCTACCTTCTTAAGAAGGAAAGTTAAAATCCGGAATCCAAGAAGATTAGAAACGAGAAAGCCAGAGGGTCTTGCTTTCTGTAGCTCTTCCAGCCAATCCATGAGCTATCTGTCCACCCAAACTAGAAAACTGACTTGTAAAACTACTGCATGTGGATCTCATTCTCCTTATCCTCCTTACTTAACTAAGATGAACATGTAACTAGATACTACTTTTGCCAGAAAGAGCTGCTACCAGCAGAATATATTGGTGATGACAAGTCATCATAAAATGGCTGGGGCTGATTTTACTGTATCCAACTGAACGTTGATTACAGTCTTGTCCATCATTCCACCCACTGGGAACTTGGTATCAGATCTCACCTATGGGACTTTCTCAGTCTATAAGACTAGACTTTGTATTACCATAATTCCTCTTGGCAACGATTCAAACTGCATGTCAACAGTCTCAGATCCTAGTTCTGGCTCTGTTACAAACTTGAAAAATGATTTTTCAAAATCTCTTCCTTGCATGTATCACTTTCTCCTTTGAGAGAATGGCAGGTTTAAATTCTTTCAGACATATTACTTTATATCTTCATAGATAACTCAGAAAGAGAAACATTGTGTTTTCTCTCATATGAAATATGTGTGTATGTGTGTGAGTGTGTATATTTGTGTGAGTGTGTGTATGTGTGTGAGTGTGTGTGTATCTCATGCAAAAATGGAAGGGATGTGTGATAAATTTGAGGGAAAGAAAGAAAGGAGATGAACAAGAGCAGAGAGAAGGTAAGATAAAAGGTAGTAGTAATCAACCGTATAAACAAGATGAAAGAAAAAAAAACACATGATCATCTCACTAGATGCTGAAAAAGCATTTGACAAAGCCCAAAACTCCTTCATGCTAAAAGTCTTGGAGATATCTGGCATACAAGGGCCATACCTAAACATAATAAAGGCAATATACAGCAAGCCAGTAGCCAACATCAAATTAAATGGAAAGAAACTTAAAACATTTCTCCTAAAATCAGGGACAAGGCAAGGCTGCCCACTCTTTCCATATCTCTACAACATAGTACTTAAAGTTTTAGCCAGTGCAATAAGACAACTAAAGGAGATTATGGGGATACAAATTGGAAAAGAAGAAGTCAAAGTATCCCTATTTGCAGACGATATGATAGTATACATAAGTGACTCCAAAAATTTCACCAGAGAACTCCTATAGCTGATAAACACCTTCAGCAATATGGCTGGATACAAAATTAACTAAAAAAAAAGTAGCCTTTCTTTACACAAAAGATAAATGGACAGAGAAAGAAATCAGGGAAACAACATCCTTCACAATAGCAACAAATAATATAAAATATGTAGGAGTAACTTTAACTAATCAAGTGAAAGACCTGTATGACGAAAACTTCAAGTCCCTGAAGAAAGAAAGAAATTGAAGAGGATATCAAAAGATGGAAAGATCTCCCATGCTCATGGATAGGTAGTATCAACATAATAAAAACAGCTATCTTTCCAAAAGTAATACACACATATAATGTAATTCTTAGCAAAATACCAAAACAATTCTTTACAGACCTTGAAAGAACAATTCTCAACTTCATATGGAAAAACAAAAACTCCAGAATAGCTAAATCAATCCTGTATAATAAAAGAACATCTGGAGGTATCACCATCCGTGATCACAAGCTATGCTACACAGCAATAGTAATAAAAAGTGTGGTACTGGCATAGAAACAGACAAGTTTGATCAATGAAATCTAATCAAAGACCTAGAAATAAACCCACACACCTATGGTCACTTAATTTTTGACAAAGAAGCCAAAACATACAATGAAAAAAGGAAAGCATCTTCAACGAATGGTATTGGTTTAACTGGATGTCAACATGTAAAAGAATGCAAATAGATCCATATTTATCACCTTGTACAAAACTTATGTCCAAGTGGATCAAAGACCTAAACATAAAACTTGAAAAACTAAATCTAGTAGAAGAGAAAGTGGGGAAAAGCTTCAAACTCATTGGCACAGGCGACAACTTCCTGAACAGAACACCAACAGCTCAGGCTCTAAGACCAACAATCAATAGATGGGCCATCATGAAACTGAAAAGCTTCTGTAAGGCAAAGGATGCAGTCATTAGAACAAAATGGCAGCCTACAGATTGAGAGAAGATCTTTACCAATATCACATCTGATAGAGGGCTAATATCCAAAATTTACAAAGAGCTAAAGAAATTTAACACCAAGAAACCAAATAATCTGTACCCAAATTGAAAATTGGGGTACAGAGCTAAACTGAGAATTCACAAAAAAAAAAAATCTCTAATGGTGAAGAGACACTTGAAGAGTTCAACATCCCTTATCATCAGAGAAATACAACTCAAGACGACTCTAAGATTCCATCTCACACCTGTCAGAATGGCTCAGGTCAAAAACTCAAGTGATACCACATGCTAACAAGGATGTGGAGAAAGGGAAACACTCCTCCATTGCTGGTGAGAGTGTAAACCTATACAACCACTTTGTAAATCAGTCTGGCAATATCTCAGAAAACTGGGAATAGATCTACTTCAAGGCCCAGCCATTCCACTCCTGGACATATATCCAAAAGATTCTTCACCAAACCACAAGGACATTGGTTCAACTATGTTTATAGCAGCTTTATTCATAATAGCTAGAAACTGGAAACAACCCAGATGCCCTTAAAACAAAGAATGGATAAAAAAACCAACCAAACAAACAAACAAAAAACTGTGGTACATTACACAATGGAATACTAGTCAGCTATCAGACTCAAGGAAATCATGCAATTTGCAACCAAATGTATGGAACTATAAAAGCTCATGCTGAGTGAGCTAACCCAGATTCAGAAAGACATATAGGCATCTATTCACTCATAGTTGGATTTTAGTCACAGAGTCCAGGATAACCATCCTACAACGCACAGACCCAAAGAGACAAGAGCCTAGCATAACTATCCTACAAGAAACTCTACCAAGTAGTGGATGGAAACAGATGCTGAGATACACAGTGAAACATTTTGTGGGTATCTGGGAGTCATGTATAAGAGAGGGAGGAAGAATAGAAGGATCTGGAGAGGATAAGAACTCCACATGAAGATCAACAGAACGAACCAACCTAAGCCTCTAGAGGCTTACAGAAACTGAAACACTAACTAAAACAAAAGAAGAGAAAAGCTTAGACTACAACTAGACCTCTCTATACAAATATAGATGATAGACAACTTGGTCTTCCTACAGATCCCTTAGCAAGTAAGGGGGACAGTCTCAGTCATGGACTTTGTTGCCTCTTAGTGGGATATTTTACCCTACCTGGGCTCCCATGTAGGGCCCCAGAGAAAGAGGAAATTCTTAGCCCTCATGTGACTGATGAACTCAGGAAGGCTGACATGTGGGATTTCCCGTCAACTGAGGAGAAGGATAGCAGGAAGACTGAGTAGGCGTACAAGGGATGGCAGGGGGAGTGGTGGATGGAGGAGGCTGGGATTGAGATATAACTTGAATTAATAAATAAATGTTTGTTAAAGGTAATATTAAAATAGAAAAGAAAAAAATATCCACAACTGATCAAAATGCAGAGCAAATCATATGGTGCTCGGCTGTAGAAGCCATAAGTTAAGGCCAGAGAGTCACATAGAAATGTGTAGACAAAAAGGTGATATGACAAATCAGGTACAAGAGACATGTCAAAATAAGGCTAGGTCAGGCTCTCTGGGAAGATACAAAGTTATAACTGGAAGAGTCAACATGAACTGTCCTCTGCATCTTGATGGGATGTGGATTTCTATTATGGGGGATGGAATCTGCTGCAGAAAGAAATTCCTGTTATGAGGGCTGAGAACTACCCTCATCTGTGAGTATAAGGATATATATTTAGAATGTGGTTAGGAAATTTATTATGGAAAAGGTGCTGATGTATGAATATGAAGAAGATACAATAATATTCACATATGAAAATGTCATGATGAAACATAATTTAAAACTCCATAATAATATAAAAGCAATTTTTAAAAATCTGTCTTTGGCAGATAACCTAAGTCAGTGTTTTTCCAATATTGTGTTACACCTAACTCTGAAAATCATTAAGTTGGTTCATTAGCTAACAGACACTTTCTAAAGGTGAAATTAATAAAGTAAAAAATATCACAGTGATTACACATGCTAGTAGTATTAGTGAAACTTCTTTTTACATTGGGTTAAAGAATACAAAATTTCCAATATTCAGCTATTCAGATAGATAAAACTTACAATTCTTATCCACATGAAGATATGTACACATATATACATACACAAACACACAAACATACATGTGCAAAAATGTGTATAATCACCTAAACACACTGAAAGTCTATTGCTTTCTACTATATAAATTACAAGTCACATTTTGAGATGCAGTTTTTGCCAAGTTTGAAAGTCATTGCCTTCAATAGAAGAGATTACTAATGGTGAGTTATAAGTAGTTCACAGGCTAAGGGGGCTAAGGGTTGAGAGGACAACTCAGCCAAGGTCTTTTGGATAGCATTGTTTCTCTAATATAAGAAGTAACCTCTATTACCTGTAGAGTCTTCTGTTTCTGATTATATACTAGTTCTTCTGGGATCATTCTCTCCTTCCTGCTAGAGTAACAGACTCCATTCAGGGAGCCTTTTGTGCAGAACTATGTCTAAAAGGGGAACGATAAACCAGGGTTTCTGGAACTTTAGACTTTATTGTTTTCTGAGATATGTAGAGTCCTACTTTCTCCATTTCGACACCCCACAAACAAAACTGAACCAAATGTAACTCTGATATAATTCCTGCATATACTAGATTCTCTCAACATGAACTAGTTTTGAACTAGAGGAAGTGTTTTTTAAATCCCTGAGAAGCACAGAGAATCAATACTATCTGTGATTATATGCAAAGGAGTTGTCATCAGCATTTTTAAATGTTAAGTGACCCACAAAAAGATTAGAAAACAAATGAAGAGTACATGGCATGTAAGTCTATCTTTAGAGGCAGGAATGAAAGTGGCCAGCCAGTTCTCACCATTCCTATTCCTCTCCAGTTGTGGTTTACTGACAGTCATTTGCACATCTTGGATTTCCCATGTAGAAGAAGTCATTAGTGAACATTAGGAAAATAGATGTCACTGAATCTGCCTCCCTTTCCAATAGTTTTTCAGGGTAGAACTTCTGAAAACAATAAAACTAATCAAAGGCCTGGTATCGACATATACCATTGGTCCAATAAAAAAAGAATAGTACTTGACACTCTTATCAAGTGTTGCATGGTGTTACTTGATTTTCACAAAGTCCTAGTACAGAAGTGTGATCAGTGACTGGGGTAAGAATCTTGGGACATTTATTGTATTGAATCTTAGTGCCAGAATATCTTCATTCCCCCTTTTCATAGCTTGAGTCTTCTGTCCTGAATACTGTGTTAAATCCTCCAAGATCTACCTAAATTATGTCTCTTCTAAGAAAATTTCTTCACTCTATCCTAAACTGGCATTGTTATCTGTCATACTGATTTAACATACTTTTAGCACATTATGATTATCTCATTCTGTGTCATATGTTAAACTTCATGTATTCATAACCTGGCCTAAGTAAGAGGGTATGAGTGTGTATCTCAGTAGTAGAACACATTTTAGCAGATGTAATACTATGAATCTACAATAATGCACAAACGAAAAGGAGCTAAAAAGGAAATATACTATTAATTTATATTAAACTATTTGCTTAAATTGATACTAGTAAGCAGATGTTATTGTAGTAAGTTGAATGAATGACTATGATAATAACAAAAAAAGAATTGAGAACACTCTCAGTTACTTGAACTGTACATAAATATGGTACAGTCCTTACAGTAATAGTCAATGCAGTTGTCATCAGTACTTTCACCAATGGATAATGAATTATTTGAAAATATATTTAGATAATTTAAACATGTTAAATTGTAAACCATAGTATAACTGCTATATTATTGAAAGAATTGTCATTGATATTTTGTGAGGGAAGAAAAATAGAATATTATAAAATGCTCAATTACATTCAAAGAATGGGGCCTGGAGACATGACTCTGCTGTTAAGAGAATGTACTGCTCTTACAGAGGACCCAAGTTTAGTTCCCACCATCCAAGTTGATTGAGTCACAACCACCTATAACTTCAGCTCTACATGATCTGATGATCCTCTTGCCTCTATGGGCACTGTACGCAGGTATACACACCCCACACTACCCATAATTAAAATTAAATATAATAAAATCTTTTTAAAAGAACTCAGAATATATCTAAAAATCATAGGAGGAAAATAGCTACAAAATGATAAATGTTATCTACTTTGCCACTAATCATTATATCCATGAATGTCCTAAAGAAATGCACAAACTGAAAAAACAAGATGACGGAAGAGAGAGACTAAGACAGAGAGACAGAGAGAGGGAGAGAACAGCACATAACTATATGTATTAGCCCTAAAGAAAACTACTTCAAATATAAATAATGATTCAAAAGAGATTAATAGCAAATGAATGATTTGAAAAATACTACTAAAAAGGACCTAATCTGTCAGAGAAACAGGACCAAAAGGCTGAAGACTGATGCTGGAATGTATGGAGAGAAAATGGGAACTGTCCAGGTAGTCAATGGTTTGTCATTTCTTAGTATTGGAAGCTGCAGGCCCTGCACTTCCTATATAATCAGATATATTTATCCTTCTCAGCTCTCTGAGGTGGTTGAAGAATAGACAGCTTGAGTCTCATAGCTAAATTTTGAGTTGTTTAGGAATCAAGAGGGTGTTATAGATCTAAGAAGATGGTTATAATAGTGATGCAAGTTAGTATGAAAGCTAAGTCAGTTATAGAACTTTAAACTCATGGAGATGGTTAGAAGGTATAAAGTTAAAGTCAGGGGCCAAATATGTATGAACTGGACATTGGGAAGGTATACTGGGCCATTTAACTCTCATAAATGTGGCATATTTAATTCTGCTGTTTTGTATAGAATTTACTGTTATAAGAAAGAACCATTTGTTGGATTGAAAAGGGAAGCTGTTGGGGGGGGAAGAGGGTGGAAGGGTGGGACAGGAAGGGGGAATAGGGAAGGGTTTGTGACTGAGATGTAACTTGAAGAAAAAAAAATATAGTACTTATATAAAATTAAAAAAAACAAGTAAAAAAGTAAGGACCTAATCAAAGTTTGTATAATTATAATGACAAAATATTTATACCTAGAAAGACTTCAATAAGTTGTGCATATTATAGTCATTCCATTTTAAATTTTCTTGAGAATTTCATACATCTGTACTGTATTCCTTTTACCTATTCAACTCAGTATTCCTCACTCCTCAAATTCATGACCTCCTCTTTACTCTTTATATATTTCTCTCTGTGTACATATAAACACATATCTCACACACACACACACACATACACACACACACACACACACACACAAAGAGAGAGATAAGAGAGAGAGAATTACTTAAATTTACATGTGTTTAAGGCTCACCATTTGGGATTAGATGACCTATGAACCTATTAATCTGAACAAAAACTGACTGTCCCTCTCTCAACAGCCATTGATTCCCTATAGCTCTTCATTTGTGGGTTGGGACCTTGTGAAATTTTTCCCACCCACATCGGCACATTAATTGGTATTCTTATTATGAAGGTCTTATTGGGCAAGCATACTGTTGAGATTTCATGTATGACGCTTCCTGTTTATGTCTAGAAGATACTATATAGCAGCAGCTGTCCTAGGTCTCTGATTCTTACTACATTTTCTCCTTCAAAAATGGTCACCAAAGTTTAGATGTATGACTTATGTTATAGACTTGCAAACAGGGGCTGGGTATCCCACAATTACTTCTTCTCTATGTTTTGATAAGTTGCAAATCTCTGTAACAGTCTTCATCACTGAATAAAGATTGTTTGATGAAGGGTGAGAACTATTACTTATTATGGGTAGAAGGATAAGTACTTAGAATGTACTTAGAAATTATATTGTTTTAGGAAATTGACAGTTATAAATTGTCTTGGGACTATGAAGTCTTTATCTATTGTGCCTAACCTGCTCCACAACTCCATCCAAGTACCTAAAAGACAGAAAATGTAGAGTAAGGGAAATCAAGGTAATGAGCATAAAGGAGATAAAGTGCCTATCATATGCCATGCCTGGATGGAGACGAGAGCAGTGATTAAGATTCAGGTTGTGTCCTAAAGTAGTTCTCAATCAAGTAGAAAAAATAAGCTTTCATGATTCTGAAAAATTTCAAATGCATGAAATTAGTATGGTGACTCCCCCCCCCCCCACACACACAAATTTTTGGGACCTCTGAACTTGAAGGTTTCTTAAGACTGATGCTATCTTAACAGTGTGCTGAAATTTGATGATGATTTTCCTCAGTGTTTCATGAAATGATAATGTGATTTCAGTGACATCTTAGATTTGAAGAAATGCCATGCTATAATTATGATCTTCATTGTTCTCCCGAAAGACTCATATTTTAAAAGATTAGACTGCAGGATATAGCTACTAGAGATGACAGAGCCTGTGCAGGAGATGGGACCTCTGAGACTTTGGATCCTTGGTGATCTGCTCCAAAAGGAGGTTATGGAGTTCAGGATTCTTTTCCTTTTCCTTTTCCTTTTCCTTTTCCTTTTCCTTTTTCTTTTTCTTTTTCTCTTTCTCTTTCTTTTTCTTGTTGGCCAGGTACTACGAAGTTTTGCTCTTCTACATGTTGTCACCATGATGGGCTGTTTCACAAAAAGTCTATATCAATAGGGCCAACAGATGGTCTAGTATATCCCACACTAGGAAGCAAATACAAGTCCTTTCTCTTTAAAAATTGATGACTTTGGAAATTTTGACATAATAGTAGTAAACTGACACACAGAGACTAGATTATGAAGAAGGCTTTTAACAGTCTTGAGTAATGGTTGATAAGAAAACTAAGGCTTACAGAGGTTAAATATTTTTTTCATGCTGGTATGGTCCATGGTTTCTCTTTCACAATATTTTTTCATGAGTTGAGCAGTCACTCACTCTCAGTTTGAGCTTAAAAAATATGTGAATGAAGAAATGAATGAATGGGTAGCTTCAAATGACAGCCTTTGAAATAAAATATCTAATGACATTTTATCACTGTCTAAAAATATGTACTCTTCATATGCCTCACTAAATAGCAACCATACATTTTGAAAATACAT
The DNA here is from genome assembly GCA_907164525.1 of Lophiomys imhausi. Classification (NCBI taxonomy): domain Eukaryota; kingdom Metazoa; phylum Chordata; class Mammalia; order Rodentia; family Muridae; genus Lophiomys; species Lophiomys imhausi. The sequence goes on along the minus strand of CAJQZJ010000122.1, from coordinate 100,839 downwards.
TTCAGGTGATCTTATTATTATGAAAACACAATAAAATATGTTTATACTACTATTTTTATAGGTAGCATAGATCAGCCACTTGATCTGACCTCTTGAGAAAATCAGGAAAATGTCATGGTTTAATTTTATTTCCACAAAGGCCAATGTGGTAAACATTTTTTCCAGCCTCTAGTGATTTGGGGTTGTTGTGAAACTTTAGGAGGTAGGGACTAGAAGAAGGAAGTTAGATTAGTTAGAAAGCAATCCAGTTAAAGGATTTGGGGAATGCTGGCTCCCTTCTGGCTCTCACTTTGCCTCTCAGTTGCTATGAGATGAGCAATTTCTTCTGCCATGCACTCATGTCATAATGCACTACCTGGTTGGAAGATTAAAAGTATCACAGCCAGTTAACAATGAACCCTGGAAGCATGACCAAAAAACATCATGCTATATATTTTGTCACGTCGGTGTCATCCTTCAAGGTTACCATCCTACATAAAGTCTACAACTGATTGAAGCATTGTTTCATATTTTTCAATAAGCATGTCTTTTAAAGGTATTAAAATTAATTTCAATAGTGTATTATTTACTTCATCTACCATACCTGAAATGCTATCATTTCAATATGTAATCAGCTCTTAATTGCCAATACTGGTATATATATATATATATATATATATATATAATTTTATTTTATTTTTAATATGCATTTAGTGTAAAATGTAGTAGGTTTCATTATGATATTAATACAAGTGTGCATAATGTATTTTGTCTAATTGTTGCTCTCTCGCTCTCTCTCTGTTCCCTTTATCTTTCATATCTCTAACCCATTTTTATTTCATATTATTTGAAATACAATATGTATTTTTTTACTTATAGTCAGTGTCAAATTGCAACAGCTTCATATTAAGAGGTTAGTGACTATCTCATCAAGACACTGTAAAACTAGAGAACTAAAAAAACCTACCACCTTTCACCCTGACTAACCAATACCAACAAGACTGTTTTGTGATTTAACTATTAAACAATTTCCTGATGTTTCTCCATACAAGTGATTCAATAATCATCACTTAACAGTAATAATGTTACTTTTTTATTTTGAATTTGTTAACTTACTATTGTAAATTTTGAAGATAAAAATAATAAATAACTTAATAAGATTATCTTGCTTCATTTTCCATAGTCTACCACTTCTATTTTAATTTTCATCTCCTGTATTATTTCAAAGCAAATGCTATACATCTTATTGTTTAATCCATAATTATTTCAAGAAAAGAAAAGAGTTGTATTTTAAACATGATCCCATGCACATTGCAGATCAGCAGTGAGCATGACTGAGCAAATGTCTGTGGAGTAGAACATGGAGTCCTTTGAGCATGTGTCAGGAAGAGATATGGCTGGGTCATATGGTAGATTTTTTTTTTCTTTTTTTTTTTTAGCTGTTGAGAATGCTCCACACTGATTCCTATAGGGGTTATACCAGTTTGCAGTCCCACCAACAGTAAATGAGGGTTCTCTTTTCCCTACATCTCCTCGAGCGTTTGACATCCATTATTTTGTTACTATTTGTCATTTTGACTTGGGTAAGATGAAATCTCAAATTGTTGATTTCCATTGCCCTAATTTCAAGGGACAATGAACAGTTTTGAGATATTTCTTAGACACTTTTATATCTTCTTTTGAGAACTCTCTATTCAGATCTGTATTCCATTTTACAATTGGGGTGCTTGTTTTCTGGACTGTTTTTTGTTTTGGTGTGTGTGTGTGTGTGTGTGTGTGTGTGTGTGTATGTGTGTGTGTGTGTGTGTGTGTATTTGTATATTCAGAGCATCATTACTCTGTCAGATATATAGGTGCCAAAGATTGTTTTCACACACTATGGGCTTCCTTTTCATTCAATTAATAGTTTCCTTTGCTGCAAAGCTGCATTTTAGTGTTATAAGGTCTAATTTGATTGTTGACCTTAACTCCTGAACAAATAAGGTCCTATTCAGAAAGTCCTTTCCTGTATCTATATCTGTAGGGTATTGCTTATGCTTTTTTCTAGCAGTTTTAGCATTTCAGGTTTCACGCTCTCAGTGTTATAGATATGGGACTATAACATGATGGATTATAGATATGGGTTATAGGCATGGGTTATAGACATGAAGTAGTGGGGCAGGTTGATGGATGGCTTCTCTAAGGGAAAATGGGAGTAGAGGGTGCAAAGGTAGGATTGGGAGGAGAGGAGGGAGGGGACTGTGAATGGGAGGTTAAAATGAATTCAAAAATAAATTAATTTTTTAAAGAAAAAAAAGAAGTATTGGTTGTAGATCTTCCTTGAAAGTCTAGTAGAATTTTGCTTTAAAATTTTCTGGGACTAGACTTTTTCAATCAGAAGGTTTTAATTGCTGTTACAATTTCTTTACTTTTATAGATCTGTTTAAATTGTTTATTCCTCTTGGTTGAACTTCAGTGGTTTGGATGAATATATCACTTTCTCCATTTCTTTAACATTTTCTAACTTAATCGAGTACAGATTTTAAAGTATTCCCTTATATCCATAACTTCTTTGGTACCTATTGGAATGTTTTCTGTTTTGTCTCTAATTCTGTTCATTTGGGTCATCTCTTTCTTTCATTTGGTTAGTTGGGTCAAAAATCTGTCGGTCTTGTTTATCTTCTCAAATATTAGCTGATCCTATGTACTCTTTTCTTAGTTTCTATTTAATTAATTTTGGCTGGATATTTTTCTTGTCATCTACTGGATATGGGTTTGGTTTTCTTTGACTTTTCCAATATTTGAGCTGCATCATTACATCATTTATTTGTGCTCCCTTTTATTTTTTAATTTAGGCATTTAAACAATAAATTTTCCTGGTAAGACTGCTTTTCATGTGCTACAGAGTTATTGTTATACTCTGTTTTCATTTTCATTTAGTTCCAGGAATGTGTAGATTCTTCTTTGACTTATTTACCTCTCAGTAATGAATTGTTTGATCTCTATGAGATTGTGTCCTTATTAGAGACTTGACTGCTGTCAATTTTAAGTTTTACCGCACTAAGTGTAGATGTTATACATGAAGTTACTTCTTTTTTTTTCTTAAAGTTTTAAGAGTTGTTTTATGTCCCAGGATGTGATCTATTTTGGAGAAGTTTCCATGGGCTGCTGGGTAAAGTGTATATTCTGTAGCATTTGGTAGACTATTCTGTGGTATCTGTTAAGTCCATTTGATGTATCAAGTCAATTTATTATGTTTCTCCATTTTTTTTGTAAAGATGACTTGTCTGTTGACGAAAGTGGTATATTGAAATCACCTGCTATTAATAGGCTAATATGATTCTGTATCTTTAATTTTAGTATGATACTTTTAAAGAAATTGAATACATCAGAGTTTGGTGGTATATGCTTAGAATTGTAATGTCTTCTTGATTAACTGTTTTCTTGAGTAGAATGAATTGTTCTTCATTATCTCTTCTGATTTGCTTTGAAACCTATTTTATTAGATATTAAGATAGCAAGTCCTACTTGCTTCCTAGTCATAGTGATTTCTACCTTTGAAGGTCCAATCAATTTCTTGTAGACAACAGACATGAATTTTGTTTCTTAATCCAATCGGGTAGTCTGTGAACTTTGATTGAATCTTGAGGCAATTAATATTTAAAGTTATTTTTGAAAGGTATGCTGCGATTGTTGCCACTCATGCTTATTTTGGATTTGAGTAATTACTATAGCTTCATTTTTTCCATAGGCTCTTGGCTCTATTTACATCCTTCTTCAGTCAAAACTATTGTTTTCAGTATTCTTTGTATGCTGATCTTGTGGACAAGGATTATTTTAGCTTGTTTTTGTTGTCGTTGTTGTTGGTTTTCTTTTTTTTTGTTTTTGTTTTTTAATCATAGAAAGGTTTTCTTTCTCCTTCAAATATGACAGAAAATTCTTCTTGATACAGTAGACTCAGTTAGCAATCATGGTCTTTTAGAACTTGAAGTATATTACTACATGCTCTTCTGACCTTTAATGCTTCCATTGAGAAATTAGCTGTTACTCTAATGGGTTTTCCCTTATGTGTGATTTGTGGTTTTTTTCTTGCTGTTTTCAGTACCCTCTTTGCTCCATATAAATAATGTTTTAACTCTAGCATACTTTAGGGAGTTTCTTTTAGATCCCCTTGATTTGGTGTTCTGCATTCTTCCTATATCTGAATGGGTGTGTTTTCCCTTAATTTGGGGAAGTTTTCTTTGATATTCTTCAAGATATATCCTGTGATATTGAACTAGTATTCTTATCCTTCCTCTATCCTTAAATTAGATTTTATCTTTTCATGGTGCCCCATTGTTATTTCATGATTGTTTTATGGTATAGTTTTTTTCATATTCTTTGAATAGTCCATAAACTGTTGAGTTTTTAATCCCATCTTAATTTCAATTTGAGTTTTCTTCAGTGTTTTTATTTCTTTACTGAATTTGGTTTTCAAATTTTGAATTGTCTTTGTCATTTCATTTATCCATCTCTATCTTCTATTAAACATCACTCAATAATTTGTTTATCTTCTTTAATTTCAATGACTAGTATGTGTGTGTTTGTGTGTGTGTGTGTGTCTGTATGTGTGTGTCCTTATTGCCACAGATAAATGGAGTCTTCATCCCTCATCAAGAGAATTTCTTTTTGCAATAGCCAGAGACCATTACAGAAAACCACAATCAATCAAAATGCAGTGTTGTGGAACCGAGTCCCAGTGGATGCATTTATAAAACACTCCCACATCTCAGATTCAAAAGAAGAAAGAATTGTTGTAATTATATTTTCAAAAATAAAGACTTAATACACAGTTTATTAATATAAACTCCTGGGGATAGGTAGGTAGCTCAGTAGCTAAGAGCATCTGCTGCACTTCTAGAGGACCTGAGTACCATTCCTAGCACCTATATCAGGTAGTCACAACTCCTCGTAGTGTTAGTTCCAAGGGATGATCCAACTCCTTTTTGGCCTTTGTGGGTACCTGCACAAACATGATACACCTGTATCCACTTGAGAGCATACATATACACATACAATAGTAAATAAGTTAGATTTTAATATAAACCCTTTAAGGAAGTAATGAGAAAAAAGCAATGAAGATATCATGGCCCTTTCTATCTTTATTCTTTTCTCTAAGAGTGTCAGAGATGGAAACACTTTCAAGGAGGAAGGAAACAGAGTGCCGGGGCCTAGTGCCAGAATCTGTCTCAGATAAAGAAGGGGTCCTTCCAGCAAGCTGGAGGCCAACTGAACTCTGACAGCTCTTGAGCCATTAACAAATTCACATTGCACTGATCTGTCCTTGCTTGGCCTGATATTGCAGAGCTTTACCCTGGGAGCCAACTTGAAATCTTATTCCATTCACTGCTAACTGAGCCAGCTAGTGTGTGGGGTTCTCCCTGACAGAGGCCAGCCAGGATGAGGAGAGATTAAGGTTGGAGCTGCTTTCTCAGCTCTGGCTGTGCTGGTATTCAGCGATCAAGGTCATTCCCATGCTACAGGCCTTGAGAGCTATCCCCAGGAGCAGTTGAGGAAGGTGACCACTCCCCTATCAGAATGATTAGAAGACTGGATATTTAAAAATAATAATAATAACAAAACAGGCTCTCAAACAAAGACACAGGGTGATTACTGTTAAAATTTGAAAACTGTAAGGAAGAGGAGGAATATTTTAGGTCACAGGGTAAGGCTCCAGCAAGTTATCAACGGGCTGAAATAAGTGGTTGAACCTGATCCGGATGATTGAAAGTTACAAATGGAGAGGTCACTGCTTGGGTTCTGAGAATTGACTGACTTCACAGAATGAAAGAGATTGCCCTGTGCGCAGTTTAAAGGAAAAGGACTTGAGACTTTCCTTAAGAAGTATCATCAACATTAAGATTTTAAATCCAAAACTCAAATGACAACTTCTCCTTCATCAGTATATGTATAGGGTTCAGACCAAGGGAATCAACAGTCCCTCTCCACTCTGATCTGGTCAGGCCATTACTGAAGGGCTGTGACTATCACAGAGTATCACATATTAAGAGGGCCATATGTATGATGTATCCAGATGGAAGTGAACAGGCAGAGGAGGGGAGTACAAAAACTTGGATCTAAGGCTGTTTATGCTGGAGAAAGCAAAACTTGGGGGAGGAGTTCACTGCCTAGATGTTTCTAAAGAACATCCCAGGACAGAAAGAGCAGATAGGATATACAAGAAACCCAAAGGCAGAACTGAAATCCAAGGGTAAACAATAGGAGATAGATTTGAACATAAAATAAATAACTTTTTTAATTGAGAGGGCTATTGATGGAACAGGTTATCATTGGATAAAGTAAGCTCCTTATCAAAAGTGATGTATAAGAAAAACTACTTTGACAAGTGCTTATCTATAATGTTGCCTAGATAATCATATATAGGCTAAGATACAGAGGGGTAGTTTAGAGGATCTGTTAGATACATAAATGTGTCTAGCTCTGTGTGTCTGATAATTTATCCAGGGTGGTAGTGTCTTGGAGGTTTTGATACTACTGCCTCAGAAGCTTCTATGGAGTGATACACTAAGTTTTCTATGTGACTTCAGTGCTGACTTACCATACTAACAAATTTGTTTTGTCACTTCTGATTTCTCAATGTCTATTCTAGAGTCTCCTCAGATGATGCTGACAACCACAGAGAAGTAAAGATACATCAACTCACCCAGAATAGACAAGCTGAGATATATGAGATGGTCTGGGAGATACAAAGGCTGATAAGATGTATATAGATTCCAGCATGAATCAACTGAAGAAAGAAATAGGGAATAGCCAAAGAAGCCAGCCTATTTGCCCAGTACATTCAGTAGCTTCTTGTTACATTACCAAAGTTCAAACCACAGTAAGTTCAGTGGTTACATAACCTCTGTCTATTGAGAGATTTATAAATACAAAGTGCTTTTGAATTCAGTCCACCAAAGGAACTCAATTGCTCAGTAAATTATAAATGTACACTTCATGGAGTCTAGGCCTTTTTTGCAGAAGGAAAAAGAAAAAAATTCTCTCATCTTCTCCCATGAACAAATCTTATTATCTTGGGGAGATAGATACAGATCTAACTGATACAGTGTTCTTGCCTACTGCACCACCTCTTAGCCTGGTGGAGGACATGGTCTCCAGTTTTACAAGTAAGAATGCAAGTATCACACGTTTCTAAGTGGCGAAAAGAGGAGGCAGAAATTACCAGGTAGGCCAACAAATGAACAGAAACTCACAGTTATCTTACATACTTCCATATGGGAATACAAAGATGGCTCTCAAAGTGATGGTTTCCTGTAAGCTGAGAACTCTCTTATACATTCTTATTTTAATCCACAATCATTCATCAACAGCTTTGCACTGAGTGTACACTATATAGCAGGCATTAGTCTAGACATTGAGTATGCAGAAATAAATAAAGCAACCAAGATTTCTACACTTGCATAAGAGATACTGTGTTTAGGAAAACATTAAACAATGAAATTATGGGGCAAGCTGAACAGTAACCAATAGTGTGAAAAGATGTAAAAATGGACAAGTGAAATTAATGGAGTATAGTTATCTGCATGCCAAGATACATGTCTGTAATTCAAATACTAGGAAGTCAGAGATAGGAGGATTGTCATTTGAAGGCCTGCCTGATTGCCTAGCAAGTACCAACTTGAAGTACACAATAAGATTCCATCACAAACACTAATGCCTCCAAATAAGAAGTATCCAATGAGCTTCTATTGTCTCTTGAAAGATAAAAAAAATCCATTTTGAGAAGAGAAGAGCCTTCCTTGTCTGGAGTTGAAACTAAGTTAGAGGATCTTCTCTATAATGCCTGTGAATAGAAAGACTATTATGGTGGTGGCAGAAAGTTTTTGCCTGAAGGATAGAGTTTTAAAATAAGCCTTCCTACACCTTCCGAGGTTGAGCAAAAGGCATTCATAGAATGCTTCTTTGTTGTCAACTTGATGGGATTGAGACTCACCATGGAAAGAAACCCCTGGTGTATCTTTGAGGGAGATCCTAGATTAGGTTCATTGAAGTGGAAGATTCAGCCCAACTGACTGATGTCTCAGACTGAATACGATCAGTATGCTGGGATAGGATGGTATGGGGGGGGTTCCCCTTGTTTGAGGAAAAGAGGAGGGGAGAGAGGTAGGGGGTGGAGGGGAGGGACCCAGAGGAAGGGGAGGAGGGGACTATGATCGGTATGTAAAATGAATAAATAAATAAACTTAATTATAAAAACAAGTGAGCTGAGCATGGGTCTCTCTCTGCTTCCTGACAAGGGACAGAGTGTTTCAACAGCTCCCTCCCATTCCTTCCACCATAGTTACAGTTTCACCTTACCATGACACATTTTCTGCAGGACTGTACCTTCAAACCGTGAGCCAAGACAAACCACTCTTTCCTTAACTTAATTTTGTAGGATATTTTGTAAAAACACACAAAAAGTAATTAATATAGGTCATGTGGTAGGAAAATGTAGTGTTCATATAATGCTGGGTACAACCACAGTTCCATAAATTCTATGGGATAATGTTTCCTTTGGGAAGATATAGATCTTCATTTGTGTATTAAAGGAAATAGACATATAAACTTTCTAAGATTTCTTTTATTTCTGGCCTTCTATTGGCCATTGATCTTAATAACAGAATTGAGATAGAAAGTACTGCAAGATTCTAATTATTTTTACTGTAATAATTATTATTCTGATTCTGTCATAGGCAAGCAGTGAGTATGAACAAGACACATTTTAAAGGATATTTTAACTTTATTTTTTAATTTATTTATTTATTGCTTCAAGTTACATTTCCATCATAGTGTCCTCTTTCCACCCCTCCTAGTCCTGCCCTCCCACCCTCTACCTTCCATCCCACTCCTCTGGAGTGGAGTGTCCCTACATAACAGTTCCCCACCCCAGTTCAGCAGTCATATGAGGGCCAAGAGCCTCCTCATACACTGGGGGCCTACAAAGCAGCACCACTAGGGCAAAGTGTCTCAGTGACAGAAAGAAAAAGTCTATGTTCATGTTCCCTTTGGTGCATTGGTTGTAGTATAGATATCATGTACTATATAGCTAAAATCCAACTATAAGTAAATAGATGTCATGTGCATCCTTCTGAGCAAGACACATTTTTGTACAAGTTAAACTATGAGAGAAGCTATGAATATTGCACTCAATTCATAATCAAACTTAGTTTTGGCATATAGGGGTAGAATCCAAGGAAACTTAGTGATCATTGTGAAGAAGAGAAATAAATAGACATAATCATAGGGAAGGCACTCTTTTTTTTAATACTTTATTTTTTTATTTCTCCAAGTTGCATCTCAGTCACAATCCCTTCCCTACTCCCCCTTCCTGTCACAACCTTCTACCCTCTTCCCCCCAACAGCTCCCCGTTTCAGTCCAACAAATGGTTCCTTCTCTTATAACAGTAAATACTATACAAAACAACAGAAATAAATACTCCACATTTATGAGAGTTAAATGGCCCAGCATATATTCCCACTGTCCAGTCCATATGTATTTGGCACCTGACTTTAACATTCTACTATCTAACTATCTCCATGAGTTTAAAGTTCTATATCTGACTCAGCTTTCATACTAACTTGCATCACAATTTTAAAAACATCTTCTTAGATCCAGAACACCCTCTTGATTCCTAAACAACTCAAAATTTAACTATGAGACTCTAGCTATCCATTCTTCAACCACCTCAGAGACCTGAGAGGGATAAATATATCTGATTATGTAGGAAGTGCAGGGCCTGCAGCTTCCAAAACTAAGAAATGACATACCAGTGCCTGCCTGCACAGCTCCCATTTTCTCTCCATATGTTACAGCATCAATCTTCAGCCTTTTGGTCCTGTTTCTCTGACAGACATTGATTGTAGAGCAGGAAATATGAAGGACTTACCTACCCTGTCTTGGCAGAGTTAGGCTGTCGACTTCCCTGCTACCAAGTTTTGTCCTTTTTGGACAGCAGTCTGTCTACAGTTGAAGCAAGGGGTTTTTCATGCCAAGAGATAGGCTTGCCACTAATTCAACCATCTCACACTGGAGATTCTTCGATGCTCATCTTCTACTTGGAATAGAATAGGGGGTGCTGTCAGGAGCTGATATGTCTCGATATCCAAAAAAAATCTTAATTTAAGAAAACACCTTTGAATGCCATATTCTGCAGATCTCTTGGGGTTTTGGAAGATGCCCTATCTATATCTTGTATTTAGATAAGCAAATGTTGCTTGTCTCTTAACAACTTGATTTCTGACAACTGGACAATGGAAACCTCAACAGAAAACAGAATCAGACACCAAAGAAGATGAGTGGCCCAGATGATTCAGACTTGCAGACTCCCTCAATAGCTGTTTCCATCAAAAGTCTACAACCACAACAACTCAAAATCGCTAAGATCGTTCAGCTCCACACACTGCACCAGCCAGAACTTCAGTAAAGCCTGGAAGATCAGCTTCTGTCTACAAACTTCTTAGGACATCTAAACAGCTGAGCACAAAAGGACTGAACATAAAAGGATTGTACTAACATTTTTAACCATTTTTCCATTCTGGTTCGGGCCCCAAACAGGCTTACTACGACCCAAATCAGCAGGAAGTCATTTTAAGAGAGCAATGTCCTGTGCCCAGAGGGTGGGGTGGGTGTTTCTCCCTTTTTGGTTATTTGATGGATAACAGAAAACTTTGTTATTTAGGGGAAGAGACTACAAGCTGTTAAATGGTCTTGTTAAATGAGTTTTGGAGGTTAGACCCAGGGACTTCCTTCTTTTTCTTTTCTGTATCCTTCTTTCTCTCCTATGTAGGAAAGCACAGACTTGAAAAAAATGGGACATAGACATAGTATGGGAAGGACCAAGAAGAAGGAACAGATTATTGAATATGCCCTTATACCTTTGTATATTGATACAAAATTAGTATTATATTTGGCTAAAGTGGTATTGACCATTGTATATTGTGCAAAATTAAGATTGTATTGGACTACAGCAGTATTGATCTTTGTATATTGATACGAAATTAAGATTATAGTTGGCCACAATGGTATTGAACCTTGTATATTGACGTAATATTAAGATTGTATTGGGCTACATAGGCATTGATCTTTGTATATTGATACAAAATTAAGAGTATATTTGGCCACATTGGTATTGATCTTTGTATATTGACACAAAATTAAAGGTAACACTTCTTAAAGGTATTGTACCTAGTGATACTTAAAAATGAAATGTGAAGCTCTGGCCTCTTGATACCAACCGTCTTAAACCGTTTAGGATAGTTAAGAAATATAAACTCCTAGTCATGCAAGCGTGTCATTTTGTTAGCTACTATGACAGTCTATCACAGATATTCTCTAAGCTACTCAGGGAAGACACTCTTAAGTATTCCTCCAAAATACTTCTGGATACTTTTGTACTCCTGACATTCTTCCTTCCAACCTATCCTACCACCTACATAAACACAGGCACCTACACACACACACAGAGAGAGAGAGAGAGAGAGAGAGAGAGAGAGAGAGAAAGAGAGAGAGAGACAGAGAGAGAAAGAGAGACAGAGACAGACAGAGAGACAGAGAGACAGGGAGAAAAGGGGGGAGACTCTCTACAAGGCACTATATATCCACCATATATCCAGCTCTAGTTTACCTCTGACATAACCCTGGCTCCCTATTGTTCAGTTTTAACACAACATTTCAAGATTTTTTTTTTTTTAGTGCAACATGGTTACTTGACTTTTAGACCAGCTCTATTCCTGAATAACTGACTTTGGGCAAGTCCCTCCCTTCTTAGGGCCTCATCTGTGACTCAAAGTATTTGGTTCTTAACGTTTTGTGGCATCTCAGACTTCTGAGAATCTGGTGAAATCTGTGGATGCAGACAACATAATTCAGCATATAATTTCAGGGCAGTCACAGGCCAGTGAACTAAGGATTTCTGCCTGTTGTGCTAAGGAATCTTTCAGCTCTGCTTCTACGGTTCTGTGATCTGGGCATGAGGCCAAGGACCGCCTGCCCCTTCTGGAGGAAGAGGAGTTGGAATCCACCTTCCAAATATATCCCTTGGCCTGTGCTCCCAGCTACTTTTGGCTTTAATCCCTGTCTCTGAGACCATGAGGAGTTCTTGCTACCCCACAAAGCCTGATACTGAGTAATGAAAACAAAAACAAGGCTTTAGAGTTTTCTTTAAAACTTGGTGCCTGTGAGGATTCTTTCTAGGGCCTCTGTGCCTCAGCCTAGAATTAAAGACAGTGGCAGGTGGGCCTCTGATCCAGGAAATGAATGATTCCAGGAGGACTGGCTTGAATTGTTAGCTGGCAAAGCTTGTTTAGACCTTACTGTCCTCTGGTTGCTATAAGCATATATAGGAACTTGGTTATAGACCTTTGGGTTTAATACCATTATAAGAGCAAGGACCAGCTGATTAAAACATCCAAGGGAAGTTCCTGAAGGGGAATGGAGTTTTTGCTGTAGTTACTGCTATAAGGAAAGTTCAAGTTATGGGATGTGGGAAGCAAAGAGGATTGACAGTATTAACGTTTTCTGAGATTACTCTAAGCAAACTGTAATGTTGAGTCTTGGAGGCATCGTTATTGATTCTAATGAGGTCCATGCCTCCTCTTTTGCAGTTTCCTCTTATTCTTTACCTATGATTTTGGAGAAGAACACCACATTTGAGAATTACTAAAACATTAACTATGATTAAAGGGACATTTTACAGTGACTATCCAGACTTCTCGGTACATTAAAAAAAAAACAAAAATAAAAAACAAGGGCTCTTTCTTCAGTACTGAGGGCAATATCATGTCTTCTTTGGGGCTGGCACCTGCATGGTCAACCACCTCCTGAGCACCGCCTGGTTCAGAGGCCCACATGCCACTGTCTTTAATTTTAAGCTGAGGCACAAGAGGCCCTATAAAGGAAGCTCACAGGCACTGGGTTTTAAAGGCAACTCCACTGCTTTTTGTTGTTGTTTTCGGTTCTTTGTTTGTTTGTTTTTGTTTTTCATTACTCAGTTTCAGACTCTGTGGGGTAGCAAGAACTCCACATGGTCTCAGAGACAGGGATTAAAACCATTAAATACCTGGATGTCTCTGTTTTTCAAGTTCAATGTAACCTAACAGTACTTTCCCTTCGTAACCTGTTTGCATCATTTTGAGCCCTTTAACCTAAAAAAAAAAAAAAAGACTCAAATGATAGAAACTTAAATAAAATTACCTTGTGATTTAAAAAATCTTGTCTTTCACAAACCTTCTGAAGATTGTACATTCTGGTGTTGGTCAAGACAGTGACTCAATAATATCAATGCTAAAGTTCATTCTGTCTGCTTCATTGTCATTAGCATGCCAGCAGGTGACCACAGTAGTCAAATGGTCATACAATTATATCTAAAGGCTGAAAGAAGAGAAAACTGTTGCTTTCTGTCATATTTTTTTCGATAAAGAAAATTTTCAGAAGCTCTTCAAAGGACTTGCACTTTCTCACTCAGTCCATGAGTACGAATTGTGCCATAGTATTTGTCAGTTAGAACTAGATTCTGCATTACTGGGGCAGTAAAACCAAACAAAACAGATGACTTGGATATGATACATGTTTTTTTCTGTACAGGATCCTAGAAGCAGACAATGCAGCATGGCATGATATCTTCATAAATTCTGAGACTCACAGTCCTTACACATCCCTGTTCAGTTTGTTTGTTTGTTTGTTTTGCTTTGCTTTTGTTTTTCCAGACAGAGTTTCTCTGTGTGACAGAGCCCTGGCTATCCTAGACTTGCTTTGTAGACCAGGCTGACCTCAAACTCACAGAGATCCACCTGCCTCTGCCTTCCAAGTGCTGGGATTAAAGTGTGTACCACCACGCCTGGTGCTGTTCAGCCATTCTTATGGAATTGGTCAGGTCTACATGGACTCTGGTGGATGTCAGAGTTCCTGTCTCTCATTGTCTGCATAATGTCTGGCTGTGACTCTCTGTATTTGTTCCCATATACTGCTGAGGAACCCATATTTGACACTCCTTGGGAACCAAAAACCTGAGTCCAGATAGCCCAAGGACCTAGGGTAAAACCAAATCGTACTGTTCCCAAAAGACAAAACAAAACAAAAAAGTAGCAATAAAATGTCTCTTCATAATATTCTGCTATATTCATAGATTAGTGCCTGGCTCAGCCAACATCCTGAGTCTTAATTACCTTCCCTTCCATCCAAGATGGAATGCATCAACTTGAATGAAATTGCTATACAACTAGTTGTTCTAAAACATAAAGCAAATGATAGAAAGAAACTATATGTGGTACCAAGAAGCCAAGAAAATACAGTAGAAGTTAAGAGAAATGATTAAAAAGAAAATCATGGGCAGAAACTATAGAAAATTTCCCAAGAGTCTTTAGTATATCAACCTTCATTTTATAACCATGCTAGTTTCTGTAGACTATGATACAGGCTAGAGTTGTCTTAGAAAAAAATGTATGCTTCATGGGTGGAGTGACTGCTAAGCCTCTAGTGCTAAATTTCCTTAACCATTACTTTCATCTCCAACAAAGAGTTTCCAAATTCTTGATATTCCTGTATATCTTAGTTCTCTGTATGATCCTTGGCTGGTACTTTCTTTCCATATGTACTATAGATATTGCGCAATGACTAAATTATTTTTCAATAGATTACCTCCATGATTCTGCACATCTTACTATCCCATCACTGTAACCTGAACTTTAATATGATTGTGCATATATGTATGTGAACCTGAGTATGCCTCTGCCTTTCTCACTTAAGTTTATTCTTGTATACAATATCAATGTTTGAGTCATGTGATTTCTAAAGGCCTTTCCTAGTATTTAAATGCTATAGTTCCATAATTTATAATATAATTGATTCCAAGTTTTTCTCCCCTGGCTATATGTTCTAGGACCCTTTTTTCTATCATTTTTGTAACTTTATTATCATCATATCCACTTTTCTTTAGTTCAAAGGTTGTTATCCCCTTTTAACTCCTACAAAAAACATGAAGATTCTCAGGCCCTGCTCCAGAGGTAAGGAGCCATGTTCCCTGGTCACTTTACTCTCAGCTACAAAGAGCTATAAAAATACCAGCTGCTTGGAGCAGCCTCCCATTGCTAATAGCTTTTTTTTTTTTACAGTTGTCTTTTGAGAAACTAAATTATTCTCCAAGTCAACCTCATTTAAGTTTATGACAAATGTAATTTAAGTGAGAAAATTATTACCCTCTTGGGCCAGGAAACGACTCCAAACTCTCTAGGGAAGAAAAGTCTTCATTAACCGGGGGTCTCTGCCAGACTTGCCAAGTTCAGGGCTTTGCCGTGGGGGTACCACATAGAGAAATACTAAGGTAACATGTTTGAGTGATCTCACAATTTTTGCAATCACTCCTGGGTGTCATGGTCATTTTGCTACCATGGGAATCATCCTAAGCAAACCCCTGCCCTCACAGTTTCAACCAGACACATGAGAATTCTTCTGGACATAAAGGTCTTTGGATGCCTCATCCTGCTATTTATGGCTAAGTTGATAAAGCTATGAAGGTTCCTAGAAATCAGCAGGTCTAGCTGCTTTGAGGCGAACATAAGAAGATTGAGGCCTACAGAAGAAAAAGCTTACCAAAGTAAGTTGGTGAATCAGTAGCAAATTCAGAATCTTAAAATTTGGAAAAGCAACAGCCACATTGAGGTTTGATTTTGCATAGTCTCCAAATCTTGTCCTTCAGCCTTTGTCACCCAGTTCTCTAATCTAAGTTACTCATCCTTTCAGAGAGTTTTATTCAGATGAAGACCAAGTTTTAGATATAGTAGCACTATCAGAAAGGAGAGTCTACTGTTTTCTTCAAGAGGTTCAAAACACTTGATAGTTATTCCAGATTCTTCTTGGAAGTTTGATAATCTGACAGCATAATCTTATTATCAGCCTCTGGTACCTGTTTATGAGTTCTTAGATATTTTCTCCTTCATTGGTGCAAGCATCATCACTCTTTCCTCAAAAAATAACTGCTATGGGTCCTGAAAGTCATACATTTACTCAAGAAACATTACTTATGAACATGTCCCATTTGAAAAGAATGTCTTGGTGGCTTACGCTACTTCCACACAATTCATGTCTTCTGTAACACAAACTTTCACTTACTGGATATTCAGATAATGGTTAATTCAGTGAATTATAACATCTATAAGTATTCCTAAATGAAACATGAGATATAATGATATGTCTTAGGACATGATCCAAAAGTTATGCATTAAGTGATAAGTGTATAGAAGTACACATAAATGTTTTCATTGGAAAGTCTAGAGTAAGGAGAATATGATGATCTCTTTGGTGTTCTGAATTCATTCACCATTTATTCATACCAAAAAGCAAGTTTCTATTATGAGTCAAATCTTGTGCAAGATGCTTAGAGAAAAAAAAGTACAGACTATTACTGTCAAGGAGTTCCCAGAATAGTAGCAACAGCAGATATGGGAAAATATATGGGGATCACTGTTAGATCAGAACCATGCACAAAATCACGAATAAACCAAAGATGTTTTAAATTTCTTCAAGCACTTCAGCAACTCTTTAAAAAGAAGATAATTTTGGAGTAGTTTAGGTAAGTAAATGAATATTTTCAACAGAATTGGTAAGGATGTCATAAACTAAGATGGCAGGTCAAAGCCAGTGGCGAAATTATAATGGCTAACATTTTATTGAGAACTTACTTAAGCTGGGTACTGTATACATTAACACATTGAATCTGACAATAACCAGTATGAAGAAGATGGAATTTTTACTCCATTGGCAAGTTAGGTAACTAACAATCAGAAGAGTCAAATGACATAAGTCTTACCTAGAACATAAGAGAAACAGTAAAAGTATAAAGATCACTGAACTTCAGAGCTGGAAATTTTCAACATCACATTAGTATTGTTACTTCCATATGCCAATGGAAAAATACTATGATTGGGTTGTGTGTAACAAAGAATAAGAATGCTGAGAGCGAACATGGGAAGAAGGAGATTAAAGAGTTCAGAATCAAAGGATTATGCAATAGAACAAAGAAGAGCTATTGAAATAAGGAAGACATTTCCACTAGATATAACTTTTAGGCACAAATTCAACTCTTACAAAGAATATACATTTTCTAATTTACAAGTTAGCCATGTACCACCTCCCAAGTTGGCAACAGAGTCCAGGAACCTAATGCAATATCAAAAGCAATAGTAGAAGTGTCTTTGACTCCAGTTTCATGTACCTACTACTGACATACTTGTTAACTAGACTCAAGTAATAAACTATGAATGAGGAGGCTAATTGGAAATTCTAACCAAGGAGGTAGAATCCTAGCCATCCCCTGTCTTTAGATTTGATTTGAAAACTAACATAAAACCCAAGAGGAATGGTTTTTACAATTGGGAAGGAAGCTGGTAATGCAGAGTTATTGTGTCTTAATTTGTGGTATAACTGAGGCATTACTGAACTGGTGGAAGTACCTGGCTAGTTGTCTTCTGACTGCAAAACCCACTTTTTAAATATGGCTTCTACAATTTGTCCTATGACCTCTGTTACATTTGAGTATATATACACATACACACACACTAAATAAGCAAACACCTATATTGTAACAAAAATGTTTATGAATGTTTAAAAAACCTTTCTTAATAAAAGAAAAGGGACATTCTTTCCTCATGTGTTCTGTTTTAATATTTAATAAAGGTGTGAGATGCTGTTCACTTTCAGCTGCGCTTCAAATAAAGAAAAATGTATATAACAGGCACAGTCTTTTAATCCACTATTCTTTCTGGTTTTTTGTTTTGGGGTTTTGTGATTGGAATTGTTTCTTTGTTTGTTTGTTTTAGTTCATTGTTTTGGTTTGACTGTTTTTTGAGATAGTGTCTCACTATGTTGCCCATAGTAACCTTGAATTTGTGACACACCCGCTTTCATCTTTAAGTTCTAGAATTATAGGCATGCACTACCATTTCTAGCTTCCATTTTCTATTCTCCCCTTCTTCCTCACAGAATTTAAAGAAGAAGCAGACTCAACTAGAGAAAGAACTCCTTGTTATGGACATGTAGCCAGATATCCTAGTGCTGACCCAGGAAATGGAAGCAGAAGTAATAGTATAAGAATTCCAGACTGGCGTGGTGGCATACACCTTTAATCCCAGCACTTGGGAGGCAGAGGCAGGTGTATCTCTGTGAGTTCAAGGCCAGCCTGTTCTACAGAGTGAGTTCCTGGAGAGCCAGGGCAGCACAGAGAAACCTTGTCTTGAAAAACAAAAACAAAACAAAACAAAAAAAAAAAAAAACAGAATTCCATAAAAGCTAATTTTTTAAGGGAGAGGACCCCTCGGGCACATAACTTGTTTTTGTTTTTTGTCCCATTTTAATTTATGAATACATGGTGCCTGGAACTGTAATATGTGATTTGCAGAGACGTACCTCCCCTTACAGGTCTGTACAGTGGTAATGAGAGTAAAGCACAGGCACCTGGGGGATTGAATACACAATGAGTCCTAGAATACCTAAGCCTAAACTTCCTGTCTTGTAAGAAAAGCAAGTCACTTATTTGAACCTCTGGAATTTTTGTTTGTTAGCCTCTACTATTTGTAGCCAAATGTTATCTCAAATTGATAGTTTGCATATCTGCTTGGAATGGATTTTAAAGAGCAGTGCTGTCAGAGTACATGGAGAAAGAGTTACTCTGAAGGGGTGAGTTGAGGGCAACCTGGCCTTGTCTTCTGCAGACCTTTCTCCTTAAGCTCCTCTTTGACCAAATCTGGGAATTTCTGTGTGCTGATTAAATCTGGAAGGCTTTTCCTTACAAGGGTGGCAGTAAGAAGCATAGCCTTCAAGGGAAAGTGAAACAGAGAAGATAAAATATGGGCATTTGATACAAGCTGTACCTTCCCTCCCACAACCTACTCTTTTAGAACTCTTCTCTGGCAAAATCAAAGATGTTCCCAGTTCTGTTTTTTTAATATGCAAATGTAGGGATTTAATGATGACAAGCAAGACAGAGTGAAAGAATCATGCTTCTTTTACAGGCTAGGGGCAACGAGATGTTTATCTACATATTTCCCTTACAAACTTGAAACAATGCATGAAATAAACACTCTCATATATAACTAATAAGTAATAAACATACACAAAATTTACTGAAACAAAACATTAAAAACTGGTGGAGTTTTTCATATTTTAATTTAATAATGTTTGGCTTATTAGAAGTTAATTACCTTTGGGTCTGTGGGTTGTAGTATAGTTATCCTGTACTATATGGCTAAAATCCAATTATAAGTGAATAGTTGCCATGTGTATCTTTCTGGGTCTGGGTTAGCTCACTCAGGATGAGCTTTTCTAGTTCCATCCATTTGATTGCAAATTGCATGATTTCCTTGTTTCTGATGTCTGAGTAGTATTCCATTGTGTACATGTACCATAGCTTTTTAAATCCATTCTTCTGTTGAGGGACATCTGGGTTGTTTCCAGTTTCTAGCTATTACAAATAAAGCTGCTGTGAACATAGTCTTTGAACTGATGTCCTTGTGATTAGGTGAAGATGTAACTGGAATAAATAAATGTTTAAAAAAATTCTAAAAAAAGTTAACTTAAATAAGAACACAATAACATTTCTCTTTCAAACACTTCATTGATTTATTTCACTGTTCATCATTTAAAAATAATAATCAAATAAGAAAATAATGATATGCCACATATTATTTTCTTAAATTAATATTTTATTTAAGTTTTTTATACATTTTGATCATATTCTTTTCTCTCTTGTATTTCCTCCCAGATCCTCCCTATTATTTTATTCACTCAACTTCATGTTCTTATCTAAAAAAATAAAGAAAAAAAGCAAACAAAAACATGGAGTCTGTTTTGTGTTGGGCAACTATTCATGGGTGTGGAATGTGTTTTGACATACCCAGTGACACTGTTTTTAAGAAAAGCCGGGAGGTGGTGGCACATGCCTTTAATCCCAGCACTTGGGAGGTAGAGGCAGACCGATCTCTGTGAGTTCGAGGCCAGCCTGGTCTACAAAGCGAGTCCAGGACAGCCAGAGCTGTTACACAGAGAAACCCTGTCTCGAAAAAACAAAAAAAAAAAAAAAGAAAGAAAGAAAAGAAAAGAAAAGTGATTGGCCCTTTCCCAACAGTTATCAATTGCAAATAGTTTCTTGGTTAGTGGTGGGATTTTGGGTCTACTTCCCCTTCTCAGTGCTTGGATTTTTGTCTAGTTTGAACTTTTGTAGATCTTGTGTGTTGTCATAGTCTCTCTAAATTCATATGTATATCAATCCTGTTGTGTCTTGGAGATGTAGCTGTTGCCCCTCCCACCAGCAATGAATGAGTGTTCCCCTTTCCCCACATCCTTGCTAGCACATGATAACATTTGTTTTGCTGATTTGGGCTATTCTGACTGGGATAAGAAGGAGTAAGACAGTTTTAAATAGCATTACCATGATAATTAAGGATGTTGAAAATTTTTGTGTTTCTCAGCCATTTGTGTTTTTTTAATTTTCCTATTTTAAATTTTATTTGTCATCTCTACTATTGAGTTACAGTAGTTCTGTATTTTTTGTTTTTTACATTTATTTATTTCTTCAAGTTACATCTCAATCATAATCACCTCCCTCCTCCCCCTCCCAGTCCCACTCTCTTACCCTTTTCCCCCTCACCCTCTTATGTGTTTTTTCTAATTTAAGGAATATCTTCCCCCCCCCCAACAGCTCCCCCATTTAATCCAATAAACTGCTCTTTTTCTTATAACAATAAATACAATACAAAATAATAAGAATAATTAGGCCACAATTATAAAAAATGTAAGGTATAACATACATTCCCAATGTCCAGTCCTCTGTATATACCATTTTTAAGAATTTTTTTCTCAATGTTCAGGATATTTAGTTCTTTATATGTTAACTACTAACCCTATCAGATGTTATACCTCTATCAGATGTATATTTGATGAAGACTTTCTCCCCATTTTGTAGGTTGCTGATTTGCCTAAATGTTCTTTCCTCACCAGAAGCTCATTTGCTTCATGAGGTCCCATTTATTAATTGTTGGTCTTAGTGACGGTGCTATCAGTGTACTGTTCAGAAAGTCTTTTCCTGTGCCAGTGAGTTTACACTTATTCCCTCCCTACTTGCTGTTGTTCTATTAGATTCAGTGTATCTTGTCCTATCTTGAGGTCCTCAGTCCATTTGGAGTTGAGTTTTGAGTGGGGTGATCATTGTGGATCTATTCTCTTTTTTCTATGTACAGCTATCCAGTTTAACCAGCACCATTTATTGAAGATGCTGTCTTTACTCCAGTGTGTATCTTTCTATTCTTTTTTGAAAATCAAGTGATTGTAGATGTGTGGAATTATGTCTAGGTCTTCAGTTCAATTCCATTCACCAGAGAGTTTGGTTTTATACCAATGGGGTATTGATATGTCTCTGTAATTCAATTTGAAAACTCAAGATATGATACCTCCAGTAGCTTTTTTGTTGTTCAGGGTTATTTCAGAAGTCCTGAGTTTCTTATGTTACTACATAAACTTAAAGGCTTTTTTTTTTCAAATTTGTGAAGAACTGTGTTGAAATTTTGATGGCTATTGCACTGAATCTATAGAATTCTTTTGGGAGGATGCTTGCTTTCATAACATTAATATATTTAAATTCATGCTACCTATCCATTTCTAGAGTTATCACAAGATATATTTTTGAGGCTATTGTGAAAGGTACTACTTTTCTGATTTATCTATCAGTATGATTTTATACAGGAAGACTACTGTCTTTTGTCTCCCACTATTTTACTGAAGGTATTCATCAGCTGTAGAAATTTCTGGTGGAGTCTTTAGGATGTTTTATACTTAAAATCAAAACTCCTGCAAATAAGAATACTTTGACTTCATCCTTCCTATTTATAACCCCTTGATCTCCTTCAGTTGTCTTATTGCTCTGGCTAAAACCTCGAGTACTATATTGAGTAGGTACAGGGTAACCATGTCTTGTTCCTGATTTTAGTGGAAATGGTATGAATTTCTCTCCATTTAAGTTGATGTTGGCTAAAGGTTTGCTGTAAACTGCCTTTATTATGTTGGGGGTATATCCCTTTTTCCCCTAGTATTTCCAGGATTTTTTTCATGAAGTGTTGGATTTTAGCAAATATTTCTTCTGCATCTAAATAAATGATTGTGTGTTTTTTGTCTTTTAGTCTATTCATGAGGTTTTTGTGTTTATTAATTTACATATTTTGAACCATTCCTAGATCTCTGGGATGAAGCCAACTTTATCATTGTGGTTATTTTTTTAAATGTATTCTTGAATTCATTTGGTTTCAATTATTTTATTGAGAATATTTGTTTTTTGGGTTTTTTTGTTTTTGTTTTTGTTTTTGGTTTTTTTTTTTTGGTTTTTTTTCAAGACAGGGTTTCTCTGTGTAACAGAGCCCTGGCTGTCCTGGTCTCACTTTGTAGAACCAAGCTAACCTTGAACACACAGAGGTCAATCTGTCTCTATTTTTTCTCATTATTCTAGAAATTTCAGGTGTGTCCTAAGGTGCTAACATAAAATTTTTTTCTCATGTATTCATTTATATATATATATATATATAATACTAACATATTACATATATTACATATACATATATATAAATACTAACATATAACACATATATGTTAGTATATATTCATTTACTTCTATGAAATTGTCCCTTAGAACTGCCTTCATTGTATCCTATAGGTTTGTGTTTGTTGTACTTTCATTTTCACTCTGTTGTAAAATGTTTTTAATTTCCTCATTGATTGTTGTCTTTATTTTCATTCAGCACTGAGTAGCTTGGCTTCCATAATTTGTACATTTTCTGCAGTTTCTATTGTTTTTAATATCTAACTTTAATCCATAGTGGTCAAATAGAAGGCAGGTTGTGATTTCAATTTTCTGGTATATGTTGAGACTAGTGTCCTAATATATGTCAATTTTGGGGAAAATTCCATGGGCTTCTGAGATGAGCTTGTATCTTTTAGTGTTTGGACAGATTGTTCTGTAGATATTTGTTATCTGTTAAGTCCGTTTAATTTGTAACATTATTTAATTACATCATTTATCTTTTTAATTTTGTCTAGAAGTCTCATCTATCTGAGAAAGTGGTATACTGAATTCACTCACTATCACTGTGTGAGGTCCAATATGTGATTTTAGGTGTAGCAGTGTTTCTTTTATGGAAGTGGATGCACTTCTGTTTAGCACACAAATGTTTAGAATCACAATATCCTCTTGATAGATTTTTCCATTAATGAGTATGTAATGTCCTGCTTTATGTCTTCTGATTAGTTTTGGTTTATATTTTTTTTCAGATATTAAAACAGCTACAAATATCTGCTCATTTCTTTGGTCCATTTACTTGGAATATATATATATATATTTACATCTCTTTTCCCTAAAATAATGTCAGTCCCTGATGGTAAGGCATATTTCTTGAAAGCAGGAGAAAAATGTAACTTGTCTCGAATCCAGTCTATTAGTCTGTTTCTTTTTTATTGTGGAATTGAGACCATCATTATTGAGGGTTCTTAATGAGTAGTTTTTGTTGATTTCAATCATTTTGGTTTTGCACTGTGAGTTTTTCCTCCCTCTTTTGATTATTTATAATAAAATAATCTAGGATTATTTTTTCCTTGTGTCCTCTGAGGTGCAGTCAACCTTTGCTTCAGATTGAAGTTTTCCTTCTAGTGCTTTCTGTGGAGTTAGATTGGAAGATAAAAATTCCTTAAGTTTGGTTTTATTGTGGAATAGTTTTTCTCTGCCTGTTGCAATTGATAGTTTTGCAGAGTTTAGTAATTCTGAGCTGGCATCTGTAGTTTCTCAGAGTTTTAGTGGGAACTGTCCAGGCAGCCACTGGTATGTCATTTCTTAGTTTTGGAAGCTGCAGGCCCTGCACTTCCTATATAATCAGACATATTTATCCCTCTCAGGTCTCTGAGGTGGTTGAAGAATAGACAGCTAGAGTCTCATTGTTAAATTTTGAGTTGTTTAGGAGTCAAGAGGGTGTTCTGGATCTAAGAAGATATTTTTAAAATTGTGAGGCAAGTTAGTATGAAAGCTGAGTTAGATATAGAACTTTAAACTCATGGAGATGGTTAGATAGTAGAATGTTAAAGTCAGGTGCCAAATACATATGGACTGGACATTGGGAATGTACGTTAAGCCATATAACCCTCATAACTGTGGCCTAATTACCTCTGTTGTTTTGTATTGTATTTACTGTTATAAGAGAAAGAGCCATTTGTTGGACTGAAAGGGGAAGCTGTTGGGGGGGGAAGATACACTTTAAATAAAAAGGGAAGAGGATGGGGGTTTGAGGGGGAAGAGGGTGGGAGGGTGGTACTGGAGGGGGAGTAGTGAGGGGATTGTGATTGAGATGTAACTTGAAGAAATAAAAAATAAATAATAAAAAAAGAACATGTCAGGAGTTATTCGAATAGGCCCACCTTTAAATTTGACTTAGTCCTTTTCCTTCTCAGCTTTTGATACCCTTTGTTCTATATATTTAGTGTTTTGGTTATTATATGTTATAGGGAATTTGTTTTCTGATCCTGTGTATTTGGTGCTCTGTATGCTTCTTGTGCCTTTGTATGCACTCTCTTCTTTACATTGGATAAATTTTCTTTTATGATTTTGTTAAAAATATTTTCTGTGCCTTGGACCAGAGTTTCTTCTCCTTTCTCTAACCCTGTTATTAATATTTTTGGTCTTTCCATGGTTTTCTAGATTTCCTGGCTGTTTTGTATATGAATATTTTTAGATATAACATTTTCCTTTATTGAGCTATCCATTTTGTCTACTCTGTCTTTAAGACCTGAATTTCTTTCTTTCATGTATTGTAATCTGTAGAGAGCTGCGAAGTGCCGCGCCCTAAAGATGGCGCTGGCCTCCGCCTTCCACCAGCCCGACGGTGAGTGCTCTTTTTGATAATAAGTTCATATTTGGCAAAGACTGCTGATCTGGCTTGCTTCCGCATACGCAGACCTCTAAGATAGCACCACTTGGCTTTACTTGACTGGCTGTCTAATTAGTATTTAGCCTGTGGGTTGGGTCTGCCCCTTCATTCGGAAGACTGTTTTCAAGGGACCTGAATAAACTGCAGGAGAAGAGCTTTTGTGAGTTGCGTCATTCCTTGCTGGACAAGGGGGGACGCGACAAAGTGGTGGCCTGTACGGGGAACCAGAAAAGACTCAGAACTCCTACAGTCAGGGGAAGTGCTTGGTAAGTTCCTGGGATAAATCAGGACAATAAAGTTTCACGGAAAATAGCGAACACAAGATAAAGCTTCGCGGAGATAGCGAACAAAAGATAAAGTTTCGCGGAGATAGTGAACAAGCAGTTAAGTTTTGCAGAAATAGCAAACAAAGGGTTAAGTTTCGCAGGCAGTTGCGAACCTAAAGGGTTAAGTTT
>CAJQZJ010000122.1:58583-75429 GCA_907164525.1 Lophiomys imhausi | reverse complement strand
TGCGAACCTAAAGGGTTAAGTTTCGCAGGCAGTTGCGAACCTAAAGGTAAAGTTTCGCAGGAAGTTGCGAACCTAAAGTAAAATTTTTAAACATGGGATTATCTCAGTCACATCCAATTTTTCTGGCTCTTCAGGAGCTACTTTTAGCTAAAAATTTAAAGATTAAGAAGTCTACCTTAGAGAGATTTCTGAATGAATGCGATTCTGTGGCTCCGTGGTTTGCGGTGTCCGGGAATCTTACAGTATCCTGCTGGGATAAATTAGGCAGGGACTTGGATTTTGCTTGGGAGCAGGGGACTCTGAAGCATGGAGTAAGACCGATTTGGAAAACGGTGAGGAGTTGTTTAGAAGATCAGAGGTGTTGTAATGCAATCAAAGAGGGAGAATCAGCCTTGGAACTGCTACAAGGGGAGAGATCTGAGCAGGCAGACAGTGAAAAGGGGAGTAACAAAGGCGAAAAATCTGAGCAGGCAGACAGTGAAAAGGAAGACAAAAAGAAAGTTCCTCTCTATCCTGATCTTAGAAATTTTAGAGATTTTAGAGATTTAGAGGACTCAGAGAGCACAGATTCTGAAGGAGAGCTACATGCTCTAATAGAACAGTTGGAGAGGACTGTTATTAGAAAAAAGGAAAAGAAAAAAGTAAAACAGAAGGGCGTATCGGCAGCAGTCAGTGTGGGAGGAGCTGTTGCCATGGCGTCTGACACGTCAGCGTCAGCGTCAGCGTCAGCGTCAGCGTCAGCAGCAGTGGGAGTGGGCGGAGTCGTCGCTACAGAGCCTTCAGCCACGCTGGCAGCAGCTGATGTAAACAAAGCCGTTGCCATGGCGCCTTCAACTCCTCCCCCATATCCAGAAGCCGCTCAGACAGAGCAGCCAGTTCAGTCCCTGAAAGTAGGGAGAACTTTCTGCCCGGGGATGTGGACACAAGTAAGAACAGAATAGAACATTATCCCACTGCACTTGCTGCTTTAGCCTTGAATGGTATCCAACAATGCTTGCAGTCTTTTGGAGTTGCTCCTGCCAGTATAATAGTGCCTTATTCCAGTTATCAAATTAAGATTTTGTGTGGCACTGTAGATAACTGGGCAATATTGAAATGTCAGCTTGAAGGGTAGTTTGTGCTTTTTAATGAGCTTCAATAGGTCAGATGATACAAAATGCATTAAATTGTCTCAGCAGTCAGCAGATTTTTTACCACAACTGAGGTTTGGGGGTAGGAGTGATGGTTTGTTTTCAGGCAATGGTTTTCGTCTTGAAGGATGGTGGCCCACACGAGTCTCTGACCGGAACCCCCCCAAACAGCCACGCTGGGCACCTTTTTGTAAAGGATCCACAGGAGTGGAAGGATATTTTGACAGGCTCTTGGCGGGGGCCTGACCCTGTGCTAACATGGGCGAGAGGGTGTGTTTGTGTTTTTTCTCAGAATCAACAAGATCCAGTGTGGGTGCCTGAACGCCTTGTGAGGAAGATTCGTCATGAAGACTTTCCTAAGGATCCTGGTGATAGTAGCAGTGAGGATGTCAGGAGCGCAGAGCAGTTTGGGTTCAACAAGATCATTTTTCCTTTAGCCCCATGATTAGTAATATAGTGAATAAGTCTTGTACAGGAATGCTTGATATATCTACTAGGGATCCTCAGCAGGCTGCCACCAATCCTTTTGATTTGTGGCTTTTGTGTGGAGTAAATGGAAGTTGCATGGACTTGGGACCTGTCATTATGCTTGGAGGAGGTATTTATCAAAGAGGTAATTTTTCCCTAGGGTCTGCTACCAGATTGGATTTCTCTAGCGGTAGTGGCTCTGGTACTTGGAATTCTTTGTTTCATTCTTATCGCAACAAGAGCTTTTCAGCTTCGCCAGTATGTCTCTGGCCTCCTTTTCTGTGGATTGTAAGTAATGGGAGTGCATCCTTAGGTGAAGAAAAGTTAGTATGCACTCCAGGCACATGTTTTTATGCCCTATGCTGGAATGCCACAGCCTTTCCTGTGGCTGTGGTGACTAGAATGCCTCGATATGTACCAGTTCCTGTAGAGGCTCCTAATATCATGATGCTATTCAGAATTAAAAGAGATTTTGGCATCACTGCAGCTATTGTTACTGCTATCACTGTTGCTGCTGTGGGAGCTACTGCCTCAGCTATTGCCTTGTCTAGTTCTATACAGACTGCCAATGCCCTGAATAACATCTCAGCCACTGTGGCACAGGCATTGGATACTCAGGCCTCTATGAATTCTCATCTCAAAGGAAGTCTTATGATAGTTAATCAACGTATAGATTTAATACAAGAACAGATTGATTCTCTTTGGCAACTAGCACAGTTGGGGTGTGAGTGGAAAATGCAAGGTTTGTGTGTTACTTCCGTACAATATCAAAATTATACAAAAGCTGCTAATTTGTCCAGACAATTGTCAAAGTTCCTCTTACAGGATTGGTCGGCTGAATTTGAAAATTTGATGAGAGAGCTGAGAGCGACAATCATCCACATCAACTCCACTCGGGTGGATCTGAGCCTGGCTACTGGCTTGACTTCTTGGATACAGACGGCTATGGATCATCTTAAGGAGTGGGCGGGTGTAGGCTCTTTGGCGATACTAATGATACTAGCCTCTCTGGTTTGCCTATGGTGCATCTACAAAATGAGAGCCACACAAAAGCGTAACGCAGCCATGATTATACAAGCCCTTGTCGCCATTGAGGCGGGCCAGTCCCCTCAGGCATGGCTTGCTGCCGTGAAATAAATCTTCACTAAGCATAGTCCCTGCCCACTGAGGAATTCGCTCCACGGATATTAGGGTCTGGTAAGTCAGTGACGGAGTTGACGGGTAAGTCTCGGCCACCTAAGACAGGGCAGTCCAGAGTGGGGAGGCTGACCCAGAGACGGGTAAGAGTTTGAGCACCGCCCTCCTACAGGCTCAGGCCCACCGTGAGATCCCCAGATAGAGGGATTGCGAAGCCTTTCCAGGGACTTTTAGCAACTTTAGAAAAAATAAAAAAGGAGGAACTGTAGAGAGCTGCGAAGTGCCGCGCCCTAAAGATGGCGCTGGCCTCCGCCTTCCACCAGCCCGACGGTGAGTGCTCTTTTTGATAATAAGTTCATATTTGGCAAAGACTGCTGATCTGGCTTGCTTCCGCATACGCAGACCTCTAAGATAGCACCACTTGGCTTTACTTGACTGGCTGTCTAATTAGTATTTAGCCTGTGGGTTGGGTCTGCCCCTTCATTCGGAAGACTGTTTTCAAGGGACCTGAATAAACTGCAGGAGAAGAGCTTTTGTGAGTTGCGTCATTCCTTGCTGGACAAGGGGGGACGCGACAGTAATCTGGTGGTGAGACTTACCTCTGAGCTTTTTATTTCAATCTGAATTTTTCATTTCCAATTTTCCTTCATTTTGAGTTTTTATTTAGTGATTCTCTCTTTGTTAAATTCTACTTTTACATCTTGAATTCTTTTCATTATTTCATTCAAATTTTGGTGTTTTCACAATCTTCAATAAGGCATTTCATATACAGTTTAAGGTCTTTCAACACTATTGGTGTTTTGAAGTCCTTGTTTTATGCTTCATCTAAATTACTTTGCTCAGGGCCTATTTCAATAGTACCTCTGGCTTCTGGAGGAGGAACATTGTTGCTTATTGATGTTTGTGTTTTTGTATGAGGATCTTGGCATCTGAATTTATAATGTTTGAAGTTCCTGGTATAGATACCTGCTTTTCTTCATTGGGTCGGTGTTCTGTTCTTGATTACTATTACCTGGCCAAGTGTGGCAATTAAGGGTCTGTCTTAATGAACATTTCTGCAGGTTTTATGTCACATGTTAGAATTCTAAAGACAAAAAAAATGTTTGTTGTATTATTTAAAAAATCACTCATTTTACTTTTGAAGTTCCTATAGAGCTATAGTTATTGATGTGCCTTTAAAAATGTGCTAATTTTGTCATAACCAACAGTTAAATTTAGGAAATTATACTTAATTTTCATTAAGATAAGAGTTTTTCTGCATTATGTAAGCAATTTTTTTAATGAATAAAAAAATTCAACATCAACATGTCTTTTCAAAATCCTCCAGTTGAATAGAATTTAGAATCTTGAATTCACATTAAAAATATTGCATCATAATAAGTAAAATTCAAATCTGAGGTGAAAATTTGTAATATTCATTTTAAAGAGCACTGAGCAATATTTTATTAAAATATTCATAAATATACATTATTATTTTATATCAATATTGTATTGTCAATAAGCATAATGTCTTCTAATTTTTACAAGAGGCTCGTATTAACAACTCAGTAAAATAGACAATAGTAGTCACATTAATCATATAAACTGTCAGGCTTCAGTTTATTCTCTTATGATTGGCTTTAGGCATACAAAGATAAGGAAAATGATAAAGAAATAAACATGACTTAATATATAAATGATCACAATTCATACTTTCACAGTAACATCCAATACACATTTTATGCATTTTTAGTATTAATTTTAAAGTAAAATATGTGTGGTTTCTATTGGTTCATAAAACACCATAACAAAAAGAACAATACATAATATAGGTGTTATTAGATACTAATAAACCACTATCCAGTGCTTCTATTATAGAATATTTGAAAATCCAAAAATTGAAATAGGAAATATTTTACTCACAATATGCCTCCAGAGTATGAGGAGGCTCTTGGCCACTGAACTGGAGCAGGGGACTCTTATGTAGCGACACTCCACTCCAGAGGAGTGGAATGGAAGGGATAGGGAGTATTGGGTGGGAGGGCAGGACTGGGAGGGGTGGAAAGAGGATGCTATGATGGAGATGTAACCTGAAGTAATAAAAAATTAATTTTTTAAAAAGAATAATACCAAAAAGTATATATATATATATATATATATACCTTATCATTTTCCTCCTCATTGACCAATTTCTAAATGAATGAGTAAGTAGGTCTATCAAGACATAGAGGGAGGATAAGTGAAGATAAAAGGAAGGAATATGAACAAATTAAATTTGTATATGTATGAACGTAGCATAACAAAATTCATTATTTTGCATGCTAACTAAAATTACATTAAAATACAGTTTCTTCAAGGAACATTTTTTCCATTAACATGGATAAAACTCACACCTTTCATCTTCAAAATTTTTATTATTTATGTTTATTCAATGTGTCTAGGTTTGTATGTGTGCATATGCATGCATATGTGTGTTTGTGTACATGTGTGTATGCCAAGGCATGTGTGTGGAGGTCAAAGAACAGATTGGAATTTACGCTTGGAATCACTTTCACCTTACACTATATGGGTTTCAGGATTCCTTGGGATTGTCAGCAAGCACCACTACTCACTGAATAGTTCACTGGTTAAAAACCCATCATTTTTTTAATTAGCTTGTTTGTTTTCTATTCCAATCGCCATCTCCCTTCCTCTTCCCACACCCACCAACATACTCATTTCCCCTAGACTGCCCCCCCAACTCAGTACCAACCTAATCTGGCATATCAGTCACATTGGGACTAAGTGCCTCCTCTTCCACTGAGGCAAGACAAGGCAGCTCTGCTAGGAAAATGGGATCCAGAGGGAGGCAACTATGTCAAAGTCAGAGATGGTCCATGTTCCAATTGTTAGGGGATCCACTTGAGGACTAAGCAGCCCATCAGCTTCATACATGTAGTGGGCCTAGGACTAGTCCATGCATGTAATTTGGTTTGTGGTTCAGTCTCTATGAGCCCCTTTATGTTACAGTTAATTGACTATGTGGTGTCCTTGATCCTTCCAGCTCCCTCAAACCTCTTATCTCTTCCTCAAGACTCCCTGATTTTCGCCTAATGTTTGGCTTTTTGTCTCTGCATCTGTTTCCATTATCTGCTGGATAAAGCTTTCCGGTTGGCATTAATGTTGGGTTCCTGTACAGATCCCTGTCTCCATCTACTTCTTTCCACTACTTGGGGTGGGGGGATTCATGCATCATCCCTTGAGCCTTCCTTGTTACTCATTTTCTTTGGGTCTGTGGATTGTAGCATTCTATATTTATTAGCTAATATCCACTTATGACTGAGTAAATACCATGAATTTCTTTTTGGGTCTGCATTACCTCACTCAGGATAATCTTTTCTAACTCTATCCATTTGCATGCAAATTTCATGATTGTAGGGATAAAAATCAGTAATGGAAAGAAAGGTTTTGAAAATAATAAAGCCCTGGGCCAGCAAAATGGCTCAGCAGGTAAAGGTGCTTGCTGCCAAGCCTAATTTGATCCTAGGGACAATATGGTAAAAGGAGAGAACCAATGGTCATAAGTTCTTTTCTGACGACCATGTACATATTGTGGTATGTACACACACACACACACACACACACACACACACACACACACATACACCAAGTAAATAAAAATATTTAAAAATTAAAAAATAATAGAGCCCATGTGTTATAAAATGTAAAAAATCATTCTCTAGATTTATCTATTTATTCAATCATTTAAAAATATTTGTTGAGAGCACATGATTTGGGAACTTCTGTTCTGATACTGTTTTTAGAAAATCAAAAATCCATATTTTCAATTTCCTTAAAATTTCAATTCTGTCATGTGAGCTAAAAAAGATAACTACCAGTCAGTGTTAAATAACTATATGATGATATTAATGTTAAAGAGGGAATGTGATTGACTGTGCCTGAAATAATCAATTAGAAAGGAAAAAAGAAAAGCTACCATATGAGTTGGAATGTGATCAGTTTTTATATAGGCATTGTGTGATTATCTAACTGTTGTATGGGATGAAGGAACATAGTTTCATGCAATGATTTTGTTCCAAGCACAAATATGCATAATTTTCAAGAGATCATGAAGAAGCTTTGAAAATTCTCTAAACTATCAAGGAAGGTCTCATCTAGAATAAGTCTCTAGGTAAATGAATGGACCTTAGGAGCAATGAGAGGAGTGTGGTAATCTCATGTTGATTTTTTGTTTGACTGCATCTGACTCCACACAGTAATGCCCTTTCAAAATTTCATGCAGGTGCTTCTTGTTGGCAAACTCTAACCTAAAAGGAGAATTGAGGGGAGGAAACTCTAATGTATATAGTTCCTAATCTGGTATTACTTTGTTGATAGAGACAATCCAGAATACAAGGAACTACTTGAGACCGTATCATGAAATCTTTCTGACTGGACCTTCACAAGTCCCTGTTGCGCTGGATGTTTTTATGCCAACTTGACACAAGCTACAATTATCTGAAAAGGGAATCTCAATTAAGAAAATGCCTCCATAAGATTTTGCTATAGAGAACTTTCTTACTTAGTGATTGATGGGGGATGGCCCAGCCCATTGTAGGTGGTACCATCCCTAGTCTAGTGGTTCTGGGTTCTACAAGAAGCAGACTGATGATGGGAAGGAAGCCAGTAAGCAGCACCCTTCCATGGCCTCTGCATCATCTCCTGCCTTCAGGTTCCTGCTCTGAGTTCCTGTCCTGGATTCCTTCAGTGATGAATTATAATGTGGAACTTAAATCCAATAAACCCTTTCCTTCCCAACTTTCTTTTTGGTCATGGTATATTATCACAGCAATAAAAACCCTAAGATTCTTGTCCAATATATATTGCACAATGACACACAAGTAAAGAATAAAGGGCTGAAATTTAACCTACACTCTAATAACCAAGCCTTCTTTGGGTCCTAGTATGGTGTTTTGTCAACAGTGTCTTTTCCTATTCAGTTCTTGAGGTCATTCTTTTGTATAGTTCATCTTTCATGCAGCATCAAGCATCCTTTTGTAATTTACACCAAGTTTCACAGTATTCTGGCAATACCCTGCTCTCTTAGAAGATACTAATCATTAGGTGAGATGTGACTTGAACTGTGAAAAGATATGTCTGTCTCATTTCTGTTGTAAGTATATTAAGGCAAAAAGTGTTTCTTTAGTAGTTTTTTCCTGTGTTGTGCTGGTTAGCTGCATGATTAACAGCTTTGGCTAATGAGGGTTACTGATTGGTTGAACAACTCATATACTAACTACATTTCTCATTGGCTGCCTTACAAATTAAGAGTGAATTCCAAACTGACTTAAGTGACAGGAAGACTTTGGATTTCCTAGTTGAATGATTAGATGACTGATTTCTTATTGGTCTATTGGACAAACTTTTTGTCTGTCTATCTGATTAGCCACCTGGCAGACTAGTTCCCTACTTATTGGTTTCTCTTCCATAAATGATTAATAGACCCCCAAATGAACTGTTTCACTGATGTACAAATTTTCTAATGATTTGACTGACCTTCCGGCTAAAAGTCATAGGGGCTGACAGCTTTTCACCTCTCTTTCCAATGGATGAGTTCTCAGTCTTCCAGGCTGACTGACAGGCTGTTCAGCTAGGTGTGGAAATGGCTAATTGGCCAGGTATTATTTTGTCTAAAAAGTTTTCACTTATCGAGTCATGTGCAGAGACAAGGATAAAAAAAAAAAAGAAGAAGAAGAGTAACAACATTAAAAATTCAAGACAGTTCATCATGCAGATGAAAGAGGAACGTAAGCTGATGACAAGCAGAGAGAGTGGACTTGACAAAGCTTTCTCTGGAGAGCTTGGGAAAAATATCTTGAAACAAAATCAATCCATTAATAATGATGCATAAAATTAATGCTAGCTCTAAACTGTTTGGGATACAAAGCTCATTGGTCAGCTCGATCGTTAATAAGGAAAATAGCAGATGACATTTGGATAATAAAAGACACAGTAAAATATCAGGAATGACCATAAAGAAGTCACTTATTGAGCCAGAATGATAAGGGCTGAGAAGGCACAAATCCCAGGACCCATGGGCTAAGCATCAAACACTTACTCACCAAGGAGCCCAATAAGAAGATTCAAGAGCCATGCTCCTTTTCTATGACATCATTTACTTCTTGTTCTCTGACTAACCTAAACTGCCAAGTCTTTGAAGTTTTCTTTTTCTCAAATGTGCCTTGACTTTATACTAAGAAACATCAGCTGGTAATTCATATACTCATCGTAAAATTTGACAACCCTGATGTCAGCATATTCCTTCATACCCTAAAGGACCAAAGGGCTTCAATCTTTTGTATCATCAATCTATTGAACAGGGGTGCCAATTAATGAAATGATAGCTTCAGTAGACTGACAGTGGACTAGGATGCTGTCTGGTACTGAGGAAACTCCAACTCTTAGGATGTTAAACTAAGAAATAGAGGGGAAGTGGTTTTCAGTATGACCAGAATCTGAAAAGGTGCTAGGTAAAGGAAGATGAGGGCATCTGTGACAGACTGTTTGAAACTGAGTTCTATTCATAGAAAATTTATAAGTAAGCACCTGTAAGTTGCAAGGGTCCCTGAAATTTCTTTAAGCTATTCTCTATTCCTTTTTGAAAGACTGAATATCAGTGATCCTATTTTTCAAGGCACAATCCTTTAAAATAAACCCCCACACTAGAAGAGACAAGAAAATTTCTTCCAACCAAGAATGATATAAAGTTTACTTATAGAAGAAACACTGTATCTCTTCATCTTCTGCAAATTTCCTTAGAATCTAATCATTCTACCATCAAAACTGGCCCTTCTGGTCTACCCCTTCTATTTGATTTGTTTTAAAGCAAAATATTTCCATATAGCCCACAATGATTCACCTGCCAGGATTACAGGTATGTACAACCAAAGATAGCTTCTGCATATATATATATATATATATATTTGTTAATTAATAAAAGCCTGGTCTATTTATTCTCTTTATATTCCCATGAGTTTCTAAGCAAATATCAGAAAATGTTCAGCTTTGTTAATGTGTATCTACTAATAATACATCATTTTTATACTCTTTAAATTTTTCTTTGCCCTGAGAAGTAATTATGATAACTGTTATTATCTCTGTCTTTGAGATGAAGTAACGGACATTCAGTGAAAAGATCTTGGATCCAGAGCCATACAGCAATCAAGTAAGGACTACACACATTCTTCCTGAATTGTAAACCTACTTATCTACTTTGCTTTCTCAAATGCTGAAAGTGTCATTCATTGAACCTACCCCAGGGGATCCACATGAAATATATTGTGACCTGTATAGAAAATATTTTAAGTTCTCTGTTACTTTCTGCCTCTGGGAAGACAGAGCAATTTTCCCTAATCCTTATATTAATGATAACTAACAGCCTTGGATGCTCTGATGTTATTGCTGCTGTTTGGCTTGTTGCCTTGTTTTGATCATTGTGAATGATAGGCCAGCATTTTACCAATGAGTGGCCTTTCCAGTACAATCCTGATACTTTCACATAAACAAACAGAAAAGCTGAACTGTAGAGAGAAGAAGGTAGTCTATCAAAGGACATTGAAATCTGAGGAGAAACAATGATGATTCCTTCCAGTTTTCCTTATATTTATTGACGTAAGACACCTAGTTGGAGATGAATCCTTTAATCCAGCAAAACCAATATGAACAACAGAAAATACATTGCAATAAAACCTTACTGTATCTAGAAAAACAAAAACAAATCAATCAGTCAAACAAACAGGAACACTATTCTATCAAGACAATTAGATTATAAACAATTCTACTACAATCAGACAATAAAAATATTAACTTACATTGACCAATTTATTGAGCATTAGTAAGGGTTACTTAGAAAAAAATAGCTTATAATATCAATGTAGATGGATGGATAGAAAAATAGACAGACTAGATCAATACATAAGATAGAGAATTTTAATTTTTATATAAAGCAATGACTTATATGTCCATGGGAGCTGGAAAGTCTTAATAAAACTTTAAAACATGCTTGTATAGAAATGGGAAATTATAACAAGAATTGGTATTGCACATGGAATCTAAAGGAAGTCTTTAGACAGAATTTCCCCTCTCAGAAGAATGTTTATTCTCTCTTTTAAGGTCTTCAGTTGATTACATTAAGGTTTATTAATATTATGGGACATGATATACTTTATAAGTAATACATTTATTTAAATGTTAATCATATCTTTTAAATGTCTTCACATCCATATCTAGATACATGTCTGACCAAACAACTAAATACCATTGATTAGCTATGTCGACTTAAAAAAGAGCCATCTCAGACAGCTTCATTTCAACTGAGAACCCATTCATATTGATTTAATTTATATTTAGTATTCTAAAAATGACAATAACTAGATCATATTTAACTTAGCATGGTACAAATGTCTTGCATACAATCAAAAATGCACTATTCCTTCTTGCAAAAAAGTAAACCAAAATCCTTAAGTGATGTTTACTCTTTATCATATTCTGTAAATTTAAATACTATGGTATCAAATTAACTCATATTTTATATCATGTGAAAAATGAGACAGGATAAAAATACTGGGAACTCTGTGTCTGTGTTTGACAAGTTTCATTTTTAGCAGTGACTTTAGCCAAAACAGTCTTGGTAAATAGAAAACCATATTGCTGTGTTTTTGCCAATGTACCTAGCATTCCTGCCACCACACATACTTGATTTATAAACCCATTGGGCAATATAGTAGTGGTATGAGTTGTGAAGGAAGCTTCTTAATATATACAAAATAAGTCAACCTAGTCACTTACTTATTCACATTCTGCCCAGTTATATTTACTCTTTGAAATTATACACACAAGACACAAATATCTTGACTTTAAACTACTAAAAGATAGCTGTCCACATCCCTATTCCCAGGCTTCCTTGTTATAAAATTTCTATGTCTTGATCATCCAGATATACCATTGGCTGCATCTCATAAACAGTGTAAAGTCATATGCCTCCACATATCTCTTTCAGTATAAAACGAAAGTAGAACAATCTTGTCAATGTTAAGAAACATGGGGAATGAAGGGAAAATGAAAGTATAGAAGAGAGGGTATATATGACCAAAACTTGATACGCACTTGGATGGAAATATCACAGGAAAATCCACTAATTTTTATTAATAATTATATATTTTTAAAGAATATAACACATCCCAATAAAACAATGAAAGTAGAAAAGCACGCTATTATTTCAATGAGTGCTTACATATTTAATAAAACTCAAGATCATATAATGATAAACACACAACCATACAAGGAATAGGATAATATCTCAGCCTGATAAAGCATATGTATGAAAAACCAGCAGACAACAGCAGATTCAGGGGTTAAAGACTAAATGTTCTTTCTCCAAGATAAGGACAAATTCAAGTGTTCCCCCATTCTACCATTTCTTTTTAACATAGCAGTACAAGTCATAAGGAGAGCAATTAGGCAATGGGGGGTGGCATTCAAATTATAAAGAAAGACTTAAATATCTTCATTTGAAAATTGTGTGTTTTATATAGAAAGAACTAAAGTGTCCTTTAAAATCTGTTTGAACTAGAAAATAATCTAAGACACAGAATTTTTCTTCTCTACTCCCACTGACACAGCATGGGCTTTAAATATCTAGCACACACAGCTGGCCCAGGCATGAGAACTATTCCCCTGAGCTCCACTCCTTCAGGGCCCACCAATCAGCCCCACCCTCCATCCCAAGGCACTGCCTTGACTATCTGACTGCCTACACAAACCCAATAAGAAACCTGCTCCCCTAAGCTTATCCATTTGAGACTACCCCAAGTTAACCAGCTCACTATTCTGCCTTGCGACTCTCTTTAGTCACCCACAACACCATAGCAAAATAGCATCTTCCTTTGGGATTCACACTAATAATCCAGCCTATCATCCCTCCTCAGAACTATGGTCTAGGGGGCTAACAACTCATATCAAAGACACAACTAAAAACTTAACTCCAAATGCCAAAGTCTTTTGCCAAAGTTTTACAAGCAATATGAAAAACCAAGACAATGTATCTCTCCCAAAGTTCACCAGTCCCACAAAATTGGGTTCAGTGAAAACAACTAAGATGAAATTCAAGGCAGAGATTTTAAAATAGCATGTATAAACATGTTC
Source organism: Lophiomys imhausi (assembly GCA_907164525.1). Taxonomy (NCBI): domain Eukaryota; kingdom Metazoa; phylum Chordata; class Mammalia; order Rodentia; family Muridae; genus Lophiomys; species Lophiomys imhausi. The sequence continues at coordinate 62,533 of CAJQZJ010000122.1, read as the reverse complement.
AAAGAATTCATGGAATTCATATCAGCAAAATGCAAGAGGACAGAAATAAACTCCTGATTGAAGTCCAAGAAAACATAAACAAATGACAGTATAAAAGACAAATCAGCATATAAAAATTTAACTCGCTGGGCAATAGAGCCACATTCCTTTAATCCAACACTAGGTAGGCAGAGGCAGGTAGATCTCTGAGTTCAAGGCTACCCTGGTCTACAGAGAGAGTCCAAGGACAGCCAAGACTACACAGAGAAACCTTGTTTAAAAAAAAACAAGAAAAAGAAAATAAAAGAATAACAAAATAAAGAGATATAAATACTAAAGAAAATACAAACAGAAATAAAGCTTGATATTGAAATTAGTAAAGTCTAATTTTAAAAACTTCAATTGAAAACCTCAGCAACAGAATGAATCTTGCAGAAGGAAGAAAATTGGAACTTAAAGAAAAGATGGATAAATTGAGTGTTCAATCAAAAAGGATGATTTTTAATGCATAGATTTTTTTAAAATATCTATTTATATTTATTTTGTTTATCTATTTTAAATAGATTTTTAATGCATACATACAGGAACTCTGTGGTATTGGGAAAAATCAAATCTATACATTTTGAGCAGAAAAGAAGTCCAGGTTTAAAGCATAAAACATATCTTTAATAAAACCATAGAAGGAAATTTGGAAAATCTAAGGAAAGAGATGTCTATCGAGTTATAAGAAGCATACAGAAACATGACAGGAAGAGAAAAGAAATTCCCCCACACCATATTACACTTGAAACACTAATTATTCAGAGTGAAAAATGGTATTAGAAGATGAAATAAAAGAAAGCAAGTTACATATAAAGACATGGCTATTATACTAGCTATTTTTCTTACTCATTTTTTTGTTTATTTATTACTTCAAGTTACATCTCTACCACAGTCCCCTCTTTCCACCCTCCCAGTCCCACCCTCCCATTGACCCCCACCCTCCCACCTAATCCTATTCCTCTGGAGTGGATTGCCCCTACATATCAGCCCCCCTCAGTTCAACAGTCATATGAGTGTTAAGAGCTTCCTTTCACACTGGAGGCCTATATGGCAACTCTATTAGGACAAAGTGTCCCACTAACAGGTAACAAGGCCTATCTATGTTCCTGTTCCTTTCAGTCTGTTGGTTGTAGGATAGTTATCCAGTACTACATGACTAAAATCCAATTATAAGTGAATAGATGCCATGTGCATCTTTCTGAGTCTGGGTTAGCTCACTCAGGAAGAGATATTCTAGTTCCATCCATTTGGATGCAAATTGCATGATTTCCTGGTTTCTAATGGCTGAGTAGGATCCTGTTGTGTAGATGTATGGCAGATTTTTTATCCATTCTTTAGTTGAGGGACATCAGGGTTGCTTCCAGTTTCTAGTTATTGCAAATAAAGCTGCTATGAACATAGTTGAGGAGATCTCCTTGTGGTTTGGTGAGGAATCATTTGGATGTATCACCAGAAGTGGTATGGCTGGGTCTGGAGGTAGAGCTATTCCACATTTTCTAAGATATCGCCAGACAGATTTCCATAGTGGTTGTACACGTTTGTACTTCCCACCAGCAATAGAGAAGTGTTCCCCTTTCCCCACAGCCTGGCCAGCATGTGCTGTCATTTGATCTTTTGATCTTAGCCATTCTGACAGGTGTGAGATGGAATCTCAGGGTCATCTTGAGTTGCATTTCTCTGAAGATTAAGGATGTTGAGCATGTCTTCAAGTGTCTCTCAGTCATTAGGGATTCCTCCTTTGTGAATTTTCAGTTTAGCTCTCTTCCCCATTTTTTGATTGGATTATTTGGTTTCTTGTTGTTTAATTTCTTTAGTTCTTTATAAATTGTGGATATTAGCCCTGTCGGATGTGGGGTTGTTAAAGATCTTTTCCCAGTCTGTAGATTGTTTTATTGGAATGACAGTGTCTTTTGCCTTACAGAAACTTTTCCAGTTTCATGAGGTCCCATTTAATGATTGTTGGTATTACATCCTGAGCTATTGGTGTCCTGTTCAGGAAGTTGTCACCTGTGCTGATGAGTTCGAGGCTTTTCCCCACTGAGGGCGATCTGGCTGCGACATGTCACCCCTTTGATCTTCAGGGTTGATTTGGCTAATCTGGCTGGCTAGCTGGGTGTCCTCTTCCTCCCTCACCACTCCATGTAAACCCATTCTGAAGCTGCATGCTTAGTTAAAGAGGATGACCTTCCCCGAATAGAGAACTGTCCTTTGGTCAAGGGTATACGAGTAGCTGCACTCCCCTGCTAGAATCTCCAAACAAGCTCTCAAAGTTCTTATTCATTTTTAACATATTATTTTTATTGATTATTTGGAAATTTCCCATAATGCATCCCAATCACTCTTATTTCTCAGTCCTCTGAGGTCCACTCCCTACCCTCTGGCCTCCCCCAAAAAAGATTTTTAAATGCAATTTGTATAATCCATATAGTCACTGGACCATGGTCAAACACCCAGGGGTGCAAGTACTTAGGGAAAAGTGTGCCCTTCCCCATCCCTACTCCTACCAGTAACCCTATATTGTGGAGGGCATCCTTACCACAATGTTTGAGTTCCCTTCAGTGACTTCCTATCCAGGTTGTTACAATTGGAGGCAAGAGATTGTTACAGATGCTTTCTACATCTCTTTTTCTCAACTGTCAGTCTGTAGTCATTGAAACCACTGCAAAAGAAGCGTCCTTGTCCTTTACAGTAAGCAGGAACATGGATCATGGACTTCCACATGGTATCTAGTGACAGCATTGATGACAGACATCCAGCCAGCCTCCAGTGTCAGTATGGTCACAGATGTCAACATGCATTCAGGATGAGGCACAGACCACAGACAATGATCACAGCCATGCTTCAGGCTTTTACCTTTGGTGGCGATGATGTGCTCCTTGATCTGGTTCTGTAGCACCTGCTCCTCCTCATAGTTCAGCAGCTCATAGATGGAGTAGGTGTTGGGGTTGGCCAACTATACAAGTGCTACATCTAGGCCCAGATGACAGCTGAGTTGGTCAATCTGCCACTAGTAGCTGCCTCATCCAAGCAACATCTACCTTTTTTTAAACAAAAAGTTTAAAAGTTGAAGGGATTGGAGTCACATGTTCCAAATTATGAAAGAATGTATTTAACAACCCAGATTACTTTATATGGCAAAATTATCTTTTACAGTTGAAAGAGAAAAGAAATAGTTTCCACGATAAAAACAGACTAAGGCATTTTTTTTATAATTTAATTTTTAGACTTTCAAATATTTTCATTATCTGTTCATTCATTGATGAGCAACTAGGATGCCTGCTAACGGTCCTTAGAGCCCATCCAGCTGTCCCCAACACCGCCCTGTCCCCTCAGCTCCATACCCCAGTCCACAACATCAGCAGAAGACTCCTGCTCTGCCAGAGGCCACACTTGTAGTAGGAACCTAAGAGCCATGCTGGTATCCAGAAGCCTAGAGGCAATGACAGTTCCCAGGTTCCCATACCCAATGCCAGCACTCTAAACCACAGAGTTCATGCAGGCCACCAAAAACCCAGAAGAAAGACTCTACTGCACCTGAAGACTCACAGATCTCTAGAACCACAGGCAACTCCAGTCATAAGACCAGAAAGGAAACAGAAACCAAGGGGAAAAAAATCATCCAAAAGGGCCTGGACAGATAACTTGCAGACCCTAAGAGACCACAGATGCCAGCACAGACTACTACACCCAGTAATATTTTCAATCACCATAGATGGAGAAAACAAGATATTCCATAAAAGGTCAAATTTAAACAATATCTATGCAAGATGCCAGCCCTACAGAAGGTACTAGAAGAAAAACCCCAACCCATGGAGGGTAATTACACCCATGAAAATACAGGAAATAATTAAGTTCACACTAACAATACCAAAAAACTGAAACACACACACACACACACACACACACACACACACACACACACACACACA